>JASPKP010000324.1:35000-52899 GCA_030674155.1 Stramonita haemastoma | reverse complement strand
TTATTGTGAATTACAGGCAGTAGTAAACTTCGTTTGGGTTATATCTTTTTATCAGCCTGCCTAGGAGTAGGCTGAAATCTCAAATCATTGTAAAATATTTCACTCATGTAATCTGGGATAAACAGTCACAAGATACATTTTGTCTGGGTGTGTTGTTATGTTTCTGTTGGGAGTCCTTTGCCTAACAAAGTGTTGATTATTTAGAAAATTCACTTGTTTGTTGTGCAATTAAAGACCAGTTAAAACCAAAAAAAATCTCTTTGCACATTGATAAATGAAAAGGAAGAAGAAAACCACCTAACAGA
The DNA here is from genome assembly GCA_030674155.1 of Stramonita haemastoma. NCBI lineage: Eukaryota > Metazoa > Mollusca > Gastropoda > Neogastropoda > Muricidae > Stramonita > Stramonita haemastoma. The sequence goes on along the minus strand of JASPKP010000324.1, from coordinate 52,594 downwards.
GAAAACATAGAGAAGAAATCCCTTTCAACTGGCATACAAATATTTTAAAAACTATCAATTTTTCATAACAAAATAAAATGAGAAGGAGATAACTGAATATTTACTGAGTAAATCAATTAGCATATATAAACAGATAGCTCTTTCATGTGTTTACTATATAAGAAATTAAATCCAATTCATCAATGGAATATTAAATCTGCAAACATGTTTTTGCTCTTTCACCGGATGTTTTCAAGAAAATAAGCATTTATGTGCCTTGCAAGGTACACCTTCTTCTTTGCTTCTTTTATTTGTACACAAAAAGACCAAGCACTAGATTCAGGGAATAATTTATGGTTTAGCATGATATACGGAATAGGTGTGCACATGAAGCCTTCAACCCCCCCAAAAAAAACAACAACAACAAACAAACAAAAAAAAAACTTTTCATACCCAACACAAGAAATGGAAAACTGATAAGGTCATCAACCATTGGTACATCAGGGAGGCATTAAATATCCAGACTAGATATTTTCATTAACCCACATGCTGCTGGCATAAAGGAAAAGATTTTTTCAACTTATAAAAAACAGGACTATAGACTTTCGCCCTGGTGTACTGTCATGTTTCTGGGAAATTGTAAAGGGAGAAAAAAAATGTCTTGCAGAAAAAGAAAGATTCAAATCTATACAGATCAAAAACAGGCACAGATCAAAGACAGCTGACTGTCTGGTGTTAACGTCTGTGTCAATAATGCCTTCCTACTTTGTCCCCAGAATGGATAACCATTACATTGATTCCAAGTAGAACATGTGGTGACAAAAGCCTTTTCTTCAGCCTACCCTATGAAAATAAGAGGTAATATCTCATGAGGTAGGTTATTCCCTTTTGCTTTATCTTTTAATAATAAGGATGCATACATGATTAAAACAAATGAAAGTTTCAAGACCCAGGCTTCATCATCACTCTTTTATTTGAGGCTAACCAATAACCACTCGTGGCTTTATTAAATCCATGCAGTCCCTGCCCTCATCAGGGATACAAAAATATAAGAAAACAAACAACAACAAACTGCCAAGCAACTTAAACACAATATGAAAGAACAAAAAGAAGACAACAACAAATTATTTTGCAATGTAAGAGAGAGAGAGAAAGAGAGAGAGAGGAGAGAGTGAGAGAGAGAGAGACAGAGACAGAGAGACAATGACAATGACAATATTTTATTGTGTCAAGCTTTTTAAGCCCATACACAAGGGGACAGTGGGAAGGGGACTGGGCACAAAACTTCAAATTCACATCATACATTGACATAACTGGATCTGTGACAAGGTTTCCATGTCACGCAATGTCTTTTTTCAGGTAGTGTCACTGGCTGGCTCTGTTTCGTGGTACAAACACGTGGATTGGGGTGCACACGTAGCTGTCCGGGTGGTTATGCTTGCCTGCTCTCTCTCTATATCTATCTCTATGATCAACCACCACCATCGACCATCTCTCTCTCTCTCTCACATGACACACATACACACACACACACACACACACACACACCACACACACACACACACACACACACACACACACACACGCATACACATACGCACGCATGCACTCACACAACTGCACGCATTAACACACCTTGCATGCGCGCGCGCACACACAAGGACATACACACACATACACACATACACGCACGCACGCACGCACGCACGCACACACACACAATACACCTAAACAAAGGCATTCAAAAGCAGGCAATCACAATCACGATCAGTTATCCAAGGAAGAATCTGACAGCGTCCATGATCACTTTTAGCACAACCAGTCCAGCATCAATCCTGTCTTTGAATCTCTCCCGATCAGTAGGTGTTCACAACTGCAACCTGGAGCTGATGGTCCGTTCCTACTCAGACATGTGCTTGGTGTCTCTTTTCACGAACCAGAAGACTTGTTCCTGGGAATCCTTAAATTCAAACACCACGTCATCACTTTCACAAATAAGAACATCAGGTTTGTCCTCAGAGACAAGCACGTGGCCAAAGTCCCGATTCCTGGAGATGTTTCGGAGTCTTCTCTGCAGGAATCTGTCTGTTAACTCCGCCACATAGTCTCTGATCAGCTCCACACTGTAGCCCATCTTCTCAGCTTTCCGTAGAGGGCTGTCATCGTCGTTGTCACTGGTAGTATCCGATGAAGCAGATACATCGTCAGCCAGGCCAATGTCACACAGCTGGTCAGGAACTGGGAGAGAGACAGAGAGAGAGAGACAGAGGGAGAGAGAGAGAGAGAGAGAGAGAGAGAGAGAGAGAGAGAGAGAGAGAGAGAGAGAGAGAAGAGAGACAGACAGACAGACAGACAGACAGACAGACAGACAGACAGACAGACTGACAGACAGAGAGACACAGAGACACAGAGAGAGACACAGAGAGAGAGAGACAGAGAGAGAGAGAGAGAGAGAGAGAGAGAGAGAGAGAGAGAGAGAGAGAGAGAGAGAGAGAGAGAGAGAGAGAGAGAGAGAGAGAGAGAGAGAGAGAGAGAGAGAGAGAGAGAGAGAGAGAGAGAAGTTATCCCAAGAATAAAGGGAAGAAACTTTGTGCCTAGAGTCCCAATCTTCTTTTGTGTAGGGTTATTTGATCATTTAGATGAATTTTGCTGCCTGCTGCTGTTTTCTTTCTAAAAATCAAATGAAATATTTTGCATAAAGAACATTCACATTATACACCCTACTTTCACATTCATTATTCTGTATTCAAAAGTTAGAGTTGATTCTATATTATGGGAGCTCTGCAAACCAAAGCAAAATTAAAATCAATGAGGACATAATTCACTGTTAGATTGTAATTGATTACTGCCTGTTTTACACCTATGTGTCTTTTCTGTTTTAATTTATTGTGAATTACAGGCAGTAGTAAACTTGGTTTGGCTTGTATCTTTTCATAAGCCTTCCTGGGAGTAGGCTGAAATCTCTAATCAATGTAAAATATTTCAGTCATGTGATCTTGGATAAACAGTCACAAGATACATTTTTTCTGGGTGTGTCGATATGTTTCTGTTGAGAGTCCTTTGCCTAAAAAAGTGTTGATTACTTAGAAAATTCACTAGTTTGTTGTTCATTTAAAGACAAGTTAAAACATACAAAAATCTCTTTGCACATTAATAAATGAAAAGGAAGAAAAAAAAAACAACTTACAGAGAAAACATAGAGAAGAAATCCCTTTCAACAGGAATACAAATATTTTTAAAACTATCACTTTTTCATCACAAAATAAGATAAAAAGGAGAACACTGAATAATTATTGTGTAAATCAATTACCCTATATAAACAGATAGCTCTTTCATGATGTTTACTATATAAGAAATTATATCCAATTTATCAATGGGATGTTAAATCTACAAACATATTTTTGCACTTCCACCTGATGTTTTCAAGAAAATAAGCAATTATATGCCCTGCAAGGCACACATTCTTCTTTGCTTTTTTTACTTGCACAGAAAAAGACCAAGCACTAGACTCAGGGAAGAATTTATGGTTTAAAATGATGTACAAAATTGGTGTGCACATGAATCGCCAAAGAAAAAGAAAAGCTTTTCATATGCAAGACAAGAAAGGGAACTGATAAGGTCATCTACCATTGGTACATCAGGGAGGCATTAAATATCAATACTAGATAAATATTATCATTAACCCACATGCTGCTGACATAAAGGAAAAGAAGATTTTTTTCACTTATAAAAAACAGGACCATAGACTTCCGCCTTGGTGTACAGCCATGCTTCTGGGAAAAATTAAGGGGAGTAAAAAAAAAATGTGTTCCAGAAAAAGAAAGATTACAATCTTTCCAGATCAAAAACAGGCACAGACCAAAGACAACTGAATGTCTGGTGTCAATGTCTGTGTCAATAATGGCTGCCTATTTTGTCCCCAGAATGGATAACCAGTACATTGATTGCAAGTAGAACCTGTGGTGACAAAACCTTTTCTTCACGCTACCCTATGAAAATAAGAGGTAATATCTCATGAGGAAGGTTATTCCCTTTTGCTTTATCTTTCAATAATAAGGATGCATATATGATTAAAACAAATAAAGTTTCAAGACTCAGGCATCACCAATACTCTTTTATTTGAGGCTATCCAATAACCACTCGTGTGCTTTTTTTAAATCCATGCAGTCCCTGCCGTCATCAGGGATACAAAAATATAAGAAAACAAGCTCAAATGAAATATAAAAAACAGACAAACAACAACAACAATAACAAAAGGAAACTGCCAAGCAACTCAAAGACAATATGAAGAGAACAAAAAGAAGACAACAACAAAATATTTTGCGATGAGAGAGAGAGAGAGAGAGAGAGAGAGAGAGAGAGAGAGAGAGAGAGAGAGAGAGAGAGAGAGAGAGAGAGAGAGAGAGGAGAGAGAGAGAGAGAGAGAGAGAGAGAGAGAGAGAGGAGAGAGAGAGAGAGAGAGAGAGGAGAGAGAGAACTGGGAACTAGGATGTTTATTGTACATCGGCAACAGGCCATTATACAAACAGATGAAGAGGAAAAAAATGGGGGGGGGCGGGGGGGCTGCAGGAGACATGCCTGTCAGTAATGTCAAATTTACAACAAAATTTAAGCTTACAAAACATGGTGTGAAAAAGAAAACATATAATAATATAACATATTCAAATAAACTGATATTCAATGTTTACGATGTCTGAAAGTTGTCAAACAATTGAGAGCGAGAGAGAGAGACAGAGTGAGAGATAGAGAGACAGAGAAACAGAGACAGAGAGAGAGGGAGGGTGTGTGTGTGTGTGTGTGTGTGTGTGTGTGTGTGTGTGTGTGTGTTGTGTGTGTGTGTGTGTGTGTGTGTGTGTGTGTGTGTGTGTGTGTACAGCTCAACATCAGTAATTGCATCGCCTCTGGTAACATAGACATCCGATTGCAGATCTGCAAAATGATAACACAATAACACAACTAAAAACAGATAAAAAAAAGTAAACGGGAAGAAGTATCATAGTACAAACAAGTCAACCATGGAATTGCGTTAATGAGTCGGAACATTAAACCTCAATCACTTCTTTTCAATCAGAGATCATAGTGTCATTACAAGTACAATATTACTTTTAACATCTATACAACCAAACAAAAGACGCAGAGATTCAGAAAGAGAGAGAGAGAGAGAGAGAGAGAGAGAGAGAGAGAGAGAGAGAGAGAGAGAGAGAGACAGAGACAGAGACAGAGACAGAGACAGAGACAGAGAGAGACAGAGAGAGAGACACACAGAGACACAGAGAGACAGAGACAGACAGACAGACAGACAGACAGAAAGAGAGAGAGAGACAGAGACAGAGACAGAGACAGAGACAGAGACAGAGACAGAGAGATAGACAGAGAGAGAGAAACAGAGTACAGCCCATCCTCAGTTATTACATCACCTCTGACATTATAGATACTCCGTCACAAATGTGTAGAATATGCCACATGTACATAAACATCAAAACCAGCAGGAAAAAATTGTCATGGAAAAAAAACAACTCAATCAGGAAATTGCACAAATGAGTTGAAACCTCATTCATTTGATTCTGATAGACTGTCATATTCCATGGTATCTACAGCATTACTTTTACTCCATGCAACCAAAAACAAGACAGCGATGGGGTGGAGGGTGAGGGATCATTGGGTCTGCCCACACAATGAATACTTTCATCAAACCTCATCTGTTACAATTCTAGATCGTTTGTTAATGCCATGGAAAATGAACCTAGACAATTTCTCTTTGTGCTGCTCACTTTGCAGTTGAAGCAGTATTGAGAATGGTAGCTGAACTGAGTCTTGAAAATTTTCCTCGAACATCTGAATACATCTGACATTCATACAAAAAATGCATTTCATTTTCAACACTAGACGTACAAAATGGACAGGATTTCTTTTGATATGATTCATTGTAGCAATGCATGCTATTGTTAATGGTTAAAACACCAAATCTAATCTGTGCCAGTGCAACTCTGAAGCAGTATACATCAATAGTTGTTGAGAGAAAGAGAAGGAGAGAGAGAGAGAGAGAGAGAGAGAGAGAGAGAGAGAGAGAGAGAGGAGGAGAGAGAGAGAGAGAGAGAGAGAGAAGAGAGAGAGAGACAGAGAGAGAGAGAGAGAGAGTAGAGAGAGAGAGAGAGAGAGAGAGAGAGAGAGAGAGAGAGAGAGAGAGAAAGTTATCCCAAGAATAAAGGGAAGAAACTTTGTGCCAAGAGCCCCAATCTTCTTTTGTGTAGGATTATTTGATTATTTAGATGAATTTTGCTGCATGCTGCTGTTTTCTGTCTAATAATCAAATGAAATATTTTGCCCAAAAAAATCAGATTATAAACCCTATTTTCATATGCTTGATTATTCTGTATTCAAAAGTTAGAGTTGATTCTTTATTATGGGAGCTCTGCAAACCAAAGCAAAATTAAAATCAGTGGGGACATAATTCACTGTTAGATTGGAATTAATTACTGCCTGTTTTACACCTATGTGTCTTTTTGTGTTTTAATTTATTGTGAATTACAGGCAGTAGTAAATCAGACGTGAAATAACTTTTGTTAAGCCTGCCTGGAAGTAGGCTTTAATTTGTAATCAATGTAAAATATTTCACTCATATGCTCTTGGATAACCAGTCACAAGATAGATTCTGGCTAAGCCTGTGACATAGCCAGAATCTATCTTGTGACTGGTTATTGTGTGGCGATGCTTGTTTTGAGAGAATCCTTTGCCTAGCAAAAGTATTGGTTACTTAGAAAATTCACTTGTTTGTTGTGTAATTAAATACAAGTTAAAACTTAAAGAAAACTCTTTGCACATTGATAAATGAAAAGGAAGAAAAAACCACCTAACAGAGAAAACAGAGAAAATAAATCCCTTTCAAGAGGCATAGAAATATTTTTAAAAACTATCAATTTTTCATCACAAAATCAAATGAAAGGGAGAAAACTAAATAATTACTGAGTAAATCAATTAGCATTTATGAGCGGAAAGCTCTTTTATGATGTTTACTATATAAGAAATTAATTCCAATTCATCAATGGAATATTAACTCTACATACATGTTTTTTTCTTCCACCTCATGTTTCAAGAAAATAAGTATTTATTTGTCTTGCAAGGCACACATTCTTCCTTGCTTCTTTTAGTAGTAGTAGTAGTAGTAGTAGTAGTAGTAGTAGTAGTAGTAGTAGTAGTAGTAGTAGTAGTAGTAGTAGTAAGCACTCATCAGTCTCGGAAGACTATGGAGTTGCGCTCTAGTCTTTTAGAGCGCAAAGCCTTGGCAAGTATGTATGGAGGGCAAGCTGTAACCCATCCAGTAGACCCCCCCTCCCCACGGCACTGCAATGATCCATTGGAAGGGCATTGTCCGATACGAATTGTTCCAGTACCGTCGCAGGAGCCACCAGAACGTTGCGATATACCTACAGCCCGAGCCGCTCTGGGACTCCAACTCCCCGATTTTTCCCCAGGAATGGTGTCTAAACACGACACCTGTGTGCATGCTGGTTTGTTATAATTTTGTCATCCGCTCCTACCTGCGAACGATGGCCTACTCTTCCGAAAGGTGGGAACGGGGTTTTAACGTGTGCGCAAGATGTTCTGCGTGCATTCGCACACGGGGCCTTGGTTCCGAGTCTCATTCGAATGACTTTGACATTCAGTTCGATTTTTTTGTCAAACTGGGAAGAAAGGGCGAGGCTGGGTACGAACCCAGAAACTCACGATTTACATATTTGCAGGCGAACGTCTTAACCATCCTGCCACCGTCCTTCCTTCTTTTACAGGCAGTCTTTGCTTCTTTTACTTGCACAGAAAAATACCAAGCACTACATTCAGGGAAGAATTTATGGTTTAACATGATGTACCAAATTGGTGTGCACATGAAGCCCCCCCCCCCCCCAAAAAAAAAAAAAAAAAAAAAAGTTTTCATTTCAAACACAAGAAATGGAAAACTGATAAGGTCATCTACCATTGGTACTTCAGGGAGGCATTAAATATGCAGACTAGATATTATCATTAACCCACATGCTGCTGACATAATGGAAAAGAAGATTTTTTTTAGCTTATAAAAAACAGGACCATAGACTTTCGCCTTGGTGTACAGTCATGCTTCTGTGAAAATGCAAGGGGAATAAAAGAAATGTGTTGTAGAAAAAGAAAGATTCAAATCTATCCAGATCAAAAACAGGCACAGACCAAAGACAACTGAATGTCTGGTGTCAATGTCTGTGTCAATAATGGCTGCCTACTTTGTCCCCAGAATGGATAACCAGTACATTGACTCCACGTAGAACCTGTGGTGACAAAAACCATTTCGTCATGCTACCCTTTGAAAATAAGAGGTAATATCTCATAAGGTAGGTTATTCCCTTTTGCTTTATCTTTTAATGATAAGGATACATATATGTTTAAAAGAACTCAAAGTTTCAAGACTCAGGCATCACTCTTTCATACGAGGTAAACTAATAACCACTCCTATGCTTTTCTAAAGTCATGCAGTCCCTACCCTCATCAGGGATACAAAAATATCAGAAAACCAGCTCTAATGAAACAAAAAAACAGAAACAACAAACAACAACAACAACAACAAACTGCCAAGCAGCTTAAAGACAATATGAAGAGAACAAAAAGAAGACAACAACAAAATATGTTGCAATGAGGAGAGAGAGAGAGAGAGAGAGAGAGAGAGAGAGAGAGAGAGAGAGAGAGAGAGAGAGAGAGAGAGAGAGAGAGAGAGAGAGAGAGAGAGAGAGAGACAGACAGACAGACAGACAGACAGACAGACAGACAGACAGACAGACAGACAGACAGACAGAGACAGACAGACAGACAGAGACAGAGACAGAGAGACAGAGAGAGACAGAGAGAGACAGAGAGAGAGAGACAGAGAGAAGGCAAGGCAAGGCAAGGCAAGGCAAGGCAAAATTCTTTTATTCGAGGATAATAGATAAGCACTCGTGTGCTTTTTTACATCCAGTCCCCGCCCTTTTCAGGGATAACATCAAGATAAAAAGATAGCCTCAACTAAACAACAATTTTAGTGATTCAAATACCAAGAGCAAGAAACCATACCAAGTATCAAACAACAGATAAGAAATAAGACAGAGATACAATATTAAGGTAATGTTATAAAAAGGCACTCATTCAGAAACGAAAATAGAAATAAGAATCAATGATGACTCTGATTTGAATAAAAAAACAAAAAAAACAAAAAAACAACAACAAACAAACAAAACAAAACAAAACAAAAACAAAAAAGGCACAATAATTAAAGATCAAACATGAGAACATGGTGACCATAATGACTGAAAACGAGAGAGGAGAGAGAGAGAGAGAGAGAGAGAGAGAGAGAGAGAGAGAGAGAGAGAGAGAGAGAGAGAGAGGAGAGAGAGAGAGAGAGAGAGAGGAATGACAATGACAATGACAATGACAATGACAAAAGTTTATTGTTATAGGCAGGATGCCCATTAACAAGGGGACAGTGGGAGGGGGGGGCTGGGCACAACACACAAAACGTTATGTATTGAGAACTTCCTTCATTACAACCCAAAAGGTCATCATGTCGTGGATGCCATAACATGGTTACATGATAAATGTAGATCCTTTTTTCATAAGCTTTGATTAACCCTTACAATTGTAATTGTCAATTGTCAAGGGGGAGGAATTTCCACAAAATAGTACAAATCCAAAAATCAACATCTAACAGCAAACTGATCAGCGACAAGAAAAGTATGTTACGATGTCTCTTCTTTCTTCTTTTTTCATGGCTTGTGCAACTGTACACCACTAACACGTGACAGATCCGTGATAATCCAGGAGGCATGTCGGATTCAGCTATGAGAGGAGAGAGAGAGAGAGAGAGAGAGAGAGAGAGAGAGAGAGAGAGAGAGAGAGAGGAGAGAGGAGAGAGAGAGAGAGAGAGAGAGAGAGAGAGAGAGAGAGAGAGAGAGAGAGAGAGAGAGGAGAGAAGAGAGAGAGAGAGGAGAGAGGCAAGGCAAAGGCAAAGGCAAAGGCAAAATTCTTTTATTTGAGGATAATAGATAAGCACCCATGTGCTTTTTTACATCCAGTCCCCGCCCTTTTCAGGGAAAACATCAAGATAAAAAGATACTAAACAGTAAAACTATATGCAGTACCAAAAAACATAAAGGAATAAGGACATTATACATAATAAGATAATAAAAATGCACACTTTCAGAAGACGAAAATCAGGAGCCACAATAAAATGATTTTGATTATAAAAGAAAAAGAGAAGCGTTAATAGATAAAGAGCAACCAAAGAAACATAATGAAATAAACAACTTAACAACGAAGAAAAGTCCACCCAAAAATAATTAGCTACAACATTGTTACAACTCATAACAAGAAAATGAACTCAGAAGGAACTAAAGATAATACAATGATTATAATGATGACAATACGAATAATATCAACAATAGTGATAATAGTATGATAATAATACACGTAAAACTCACTCCTACACGTAGGTTACACACACACACACACACACACACACACACATACACACACACACACACACACACACACACACACACACACACACACACACACACATACATACATACATACATACATACATACATACATACATACATACATACATACATACATACATACATACATACATACATACATACATACATACATACATACATACATATACGCAACTCACTCACGCATGCACGCTCGCAGGCAAATGCACATACAAATCACACACTCACACTCACACACACACACACACACACACACACACAAATGCACACACACACACGCGCACACACACACACACACACACACACACACACACACACACACACACACACACACACACACACACTTACTGACACATATTTATAAGCACATATCCGCAGGCGCACATGTACTTGAGGTGGTAGGGTTTTGTGTTTGTTGTTTTCTTTTTTTTTTAAATTTAGTCATAGAAAAAAGAAGAATGATACAAGTCAAACAATCATATCAGGTGACAATATTATCCTTTCTTTTACATTCATACTTTATATAAAAAAGAAGAAACAAAAGCAAACAGCAAAGTTAAAACAGAAAAAAAAAACAAGAAGAAAACATCAAAAATTTGAGGTACGACCTATCAACAACAACAACATCAAAAAGTCATGCAAATCATATTTTAATACAAGGGGAGACGACAAATAAAAACAATTATCCACCCCCCCCCACACACACACACACACGCAACACCCAAACACACTCACCACACACACACACACACACACACACACACACACACACACACACACACACACACACACACACACACACACACAACACAACCAAGTTCACGCTCATGTCATCAATAAACTTCATTTTAAAGGAAGTATATGCCTAATTTTAATCAAGTCATGTAACGGAACACAAAAGGAATCCATCCGCTGTAAGGCATATATATTAAAACATACATATTATATACCTGAATCTTATGATTATGTATTTATGGTCATAAAAATCACGTTCATAGCCATTTTGTAATCATAATGAATATAATTATTCAGCTTACTTGAGAATTAAAAAAATATACAAAATCAACTGCATTCAACACGTGATTATTAAATAGTACAAAAAGTGAATAAAGTATTTCTCAATATGGATGATAACATGTTTAGGCAACAAGAGAGAGAGAGAGAGAGAGGAGAGAGAGAGAGAGAGAGGAGAGAGAGAGGAGAGAGAGAGAGAGAGAGAGAGAGAGAGAGAGAGAGAGAGAGAGAGAGAGAGAGAGAGAGAGAGAGAGAGAGAGAGAGAGTACACAGTACATTTTTAGCCAGGTAGTGTTGCGCACAATTTTCAACTGACCAATAATATCAGCACTTAACACTCCCTATCGTTTACTTATGCATATATAGAGAATATACCATATGATAAATGTGACATGAAAATAAAATATTAAAAATTTACTCTTTGAAATCAGTTACAAGTGCACAAAGATAAGATACATATAAAAACATTTAAACTCACACACACACACACACACACACACACACACACACACACACACACACACACACACACACACACACACACACACACGCACACACACAGAAGAAGAGAGAGAAAGGGGGAGAATTATATATATCCAACAGGATGAGTACTGGTTCATTAGTTTTGATGCATCAAGTGCATTAGGTGATTTTTGAAGGTCCACAATGATTGGAGCTGTTTAATTGAATCGGGAAGGGAGTTCCACAGTACAGGGCCTGAGTATAGTAAACTGGACTTGAACAAGTCTATTCTTGGGATTGGGATACTTGGCTTTTCAGTATTTCTGAAACGATTCATTGGGAACTTATCTCTTAAGGATGTGGGGACAGTTCCGGCCATTATCTTAAACATCAGGATGCCCTTGTTATATTTTAGTCTTTGTTGTAGGGGGAGAATACTTAACTGAGTATAATCCACGTCAAGTAATGTTGTTTTCTTCTGGAGGATAAGTTTGAGAGCACGTTTATACAGACTTGATAAGGGTTTCATAGTGTTTGCACTGGCAGAATCCCATAGGGTTGAGGCATAGTCATAGTCATAGTCATAGGCAGAGAGAGAGAGAGAGAGAGAGAGAGAGAGAGAGAGAGAGAGAGAGAGAGAGAGAGAGAGAGAGAGAGGAGAGAGAGAGAGAGAGAGAGAGAGAGAGAGAGGAGAGAGAGAGAGAGAGAGAGAGAGAGAGAGAGAGAGATTTGACTGATTTGATTTATTCTTTTTTATCAAGAATAATGGAATAAGCACTCTTGTGCTTTTTTAAATCCAGTCCCCATGTGTATGCATTTTTGTAAATGTCATCTGTTCCCATTCGCACATGATGACCTACTCTTACGAAAAGCAGAATAGGATTTAATGTGTGCACAAGATGTTATGCGTGCATTTGCACATGGGGCTTAGGTTAAAGCCTCATCTAAAGGACTTTTGGGGAGAGTGGAGTCAGCACTGATGTTAACTCTAGGAGAGAGATGGGGGGGGGATGAGAGAGGAGAGAGGGAGGAGAGAGAGAGAGAGAGAGAGAGAGGAGAGAGAGAGAGAGAGAGAGAGAGAGAGAGAGAGAGAGAGAGAGAGAGAGAGAGAGAGAGAGAGAGAGAGAGAGAGAGAGAGAGAGAGAGAGAGACTTCAGACTTCAGACTTCAAATAATTTAATGTTCATAAGTCTTCAGACTCCTAACATTTTGCACTCTAACTCATGCAATTTCCAGCGGTATACAGATTGCCTGGATTCTGAAAAGGAAACTACAAAGAGTAAACATGATTGTACACATCGGCATACAAAATATGAATAATAATGTATTGAGTAATACAAATTAAGATATCATGATCGCTTGTGCATGTCTCGCTCAAATTTTTTGGCACACTCATAGTTGATCTTGTACGCATGCACCCCCCCTCCCCATATGTGCACCCATGCAGTTCGTGCGCGTGCTCAAACGCACACACACACACACGCACGTACGCACACACGCACTCACACGCACGCACGCACTCACCCACACGCACGCACGCACTCACACGCACGCGCACACACACACACACACACACACACACACACACACACACACACACACACACAGAGGATTCTGGCCTTTGGCCCTCTTCCAACATGATTTATGGTTTTTCAGGAAGTCAGGAATTTCTTTTAGTTAGCTAGTATCTTTAACACCTCTCTCTTATTCACAGCATGGTAAATAAACTGAGCCAGGTTTTGCATGAACAGTGAGTCACAGTTGGTCATTATATCACAAAATAAGCTTTCATCTAGTTGATTATCCCCTAAATATTTGTTCCTTAGTTCTTTGTAATTATGACATGTACAAATCAAATGGATTTCATTTTCTATTTCATTTTGACAGAAACTACACAGCAAAACTGAAGGATCATCCTGTGCATAACGAAAAGTATTTGCGTTCAGGGGAAGAACCCCCATTCTGGCTTTGGCAAGAGTGTCTCGAAAGTGTTTAACATTTAAGGTATTCAACATAAGGTTCAGTCATGAAGTTTGTTAAGATTTAAAAGATGCATACAATGAAAACCTTTCGCTATTGTTAAGTGCATCCGACCAGTCACTAATGAAATTTGTCACAAGGCGTTTTTTCAACAATGAAAAGAAACTCCGTTCATTCCCGACACCCTGGTTTAACCATGCAAATCCCAAACCACATTTTTCTAATATAGTTCTCAATCTGTATGCCCAACACACAATACCATTTTCATCCATGCTAACCTGCATTAAATAAGCTTGCTTAGGCAGTCTCTTTAATTCCATGTGCAACAATTTCACCCAATACTTAACAGCTCTCATGCATGCATTAATCTGAAGAGAGTATCTGCCCAGTTCGCCGTAAATGCATTTATTTGGGGTTTTAGGAGAGACACCTAGAAAGCGTTTGCATGCTAAGGTATGAACTTTTTCGATTGAATCAGTGTGTTCAAGTCCCCAAAACTCTGATCCATATAACAAGATTGGCTGAACCTGGGCATCAAACATCTTAAAGTAAGTCTGTTTAGAAATATCATTAAGATTGCGGAGCACTCGAGCACATTCATAAACTGCCTTCCTTCCTTTTGTAACTAATTTCTTGACTCCTTGAACTACACTCAGTTTTGTAGTAAAAGTATATCCCAGGTAGGTGTAACTATTAACCACTTCCAGGTTTGCTCCATCTAAATGCCATTTTTCATTCCGACCTAGGTGTCCACCCTTTCTAAACACCATAATTTTAGATTTATCTATATTTATATCCAGATATTTTTCTTTGCATAGCTTACTCAGATTGTTCAACTGGCTTTGTAGCCCTACAGGAGTCTTTGACAAAAGAGCCAGGTCATCTGCAAATAACAATAGAAATAATTCCATAGAAACCAGGTTGCAGTTGAATTCCATGTTTTCCCACATTTTCCATAGTTACAGCTATTTCATTTATAAACAATGAGAAGAGAGCAGGGCTCAAAATACATCCTTGCTTAACACCAAGCGGACATTTAAAGACATCAGACATCGTTTCATTCACACGAACACAGGACAAAACAGAGGAATACATGGCCTTTATGGCTTCCAAAAATGGTCCTGACAAACCTGCCCTAACTAGGGTTGCAAATAAAGAAGGTCGATGTACAGAATCGAAAGCCTTTTTCAGGTCTATGAACGCTACATATAATTTTTCCCCTTTTTTGTTCAGGGCTCTTTCGACAATAGAAGACAAGGTAAAAATATGATCAATGGTTGAATATGACTTCCTAAAGCCTGCTTGTTCTTCCACAATTTTTTCGTTTTCTTCCATCCAAGACACAAGTCTTTTTCTGAGAACACTTGTATAGATTTTACTGATAATACTTAATAAAGAAATGCCCCTGTAATTGTCAGGCTGATCTGCATCTCCCTTCTTGAATATAGGTACAATCATAGAATATGACCACTGACTTGGAAATTCGCCATTACGGAAAATCTTATTAAACAAAAGAGTTAAGAAAGCTACTGATTTTAATTCTGCAGTCTTGAGCATTTCAGCAACAACCCCATCACAACCACATGCTTTCCATTCTTTAGCGTTGCAATGGCGGTTCTAACTTCGGCCTCAGCTATAGGAATGTTTAGCTCATTTACCGATTCCTGATTTATATTAACAAAAACATCCCTGTCTTGCCCGTGGGCTTCATCTGTTCTAAAAACCAATTTAAAATGTTCAAGCCATTTATCTAACGATATGTTTTCACTCAGTTTCTGTTTGTTTGTTTTTGATCTTATTTCTGACCAGAACAGTTTGGGGTCATGAATAGCTTGGTTTATTCTACGAGCTTTCTCCTTTTTATAGCTAGATCTTTTACTCTGTTTAAGTTGACGATACTCTTTTCTTGCATTTACAAAAGCAACTCGTTTCCTATTGACCGATTCTAAATCTTCTATCTCATCATCTCTATTTGCTCTCCCCAGACGCATACCTTTATCATACTTATTTTTTGATTTTCTGAAGGCATTGAGAAGTTTATAAGTTAACCGTTTAGCTTCTTTACATTCTCTATCGAACCAAGGAGCTCCCTTGTTGTCCTGATACATATCTACTTTGAATCTTTTTTTCATGCAAATTGCGGCATTCAACAGACAGTCTACAAATCTTGTTAGAGCTGACTCAGTGTTTGTGTCTATTTCTTCAAAAGCGTGGTCAAGGTCAGTGACTGATTCAGGTGAGGACAAGTTAGCTAGAAACTCTCCCTCTTTTTCTTTGTCCCAGCACAACTTTTCCTTCCAAACTCCCTTATTAGCTTCCTTACTGCTATTTTTTGTAGACATAGAGTTTAAATTTCCCAATGTTATTGAAACAGGTAAATGAGTAGACTCAACTCTACTTATTATTTCAAAGGAGGAAATAAGGTTATGTTCAAGTAAATCATTAGATACAACAAAGTAGTCAATAACGCTTCCCCTGTCTGACAAATATATGTCAAACTATCATCAAACCCTTTATCACTCAACCCGTTTACAATAGAACACTGGAACATACTACAAAGGTCAATAAGCTGGGAACCAAATATATTTACATAAGTATCTTGGGACTGTCTTGACATGAAAACATCTTCTTGGCTAATTGGATCCAAGTCCACTTCGAACAGACCATTTAGACTGGCTGTTCGTGCATTTAAGTCACCACAAATAACCAAGTCAAAATTATCAAATCTTTCAAAAAGGGTACTGATGCAGCTGTCTAGAGGTTCAATTCCATATCCATTATGAAGCAAGTTGTAGACATTAGAATCACTAGGTGGAACATATGTACCAATGTAAAACATATCTTTTTGTAGACTAGCAGTGATTTATCTAATCGTAAACAAATTAAATTATCATAATTCATATTAATAACACTGATCCAATCTTTTAACACACTCTTGTAGCCTACAACAACGCCTCCTGATTTCCGACCTCTTACAGTTAGTTTTTTGGCAAAAGAGGAAACAAAACAGTAGTCAGACATTTTATCAAATTGGAACTGGAAATCAATAAAAGTTTCAGTGAGACAAAAGATATCAAAAGATTTAAGAAAAGTGACAAAATCCTTGCAATGGAGACGTTGCAGTAACCCTTCAACATTCCAAGCCCCTATCTTTAACCCACCACCACAATGTTGATCCTGTGAGGGCCGGCCAGACCCCTATGTGTTTGAAGAGGGATGTCGTGGATGAGCTGAAGGCTTGTTCTGCTGTCCTGGACTCACAGGAGACTGGCTATGTTGCCCTGCACGAGCCGAAGGCTCGTTCCGCTGCCCTGCACGAGCCGAAGGCTCGTTCCGCTGCCCAGCACGAGCCGAAGGCTCGAATACAATAATATAAGAAAACAAGCTCTGATGAAATATAAAAAACAGCTGCCCTGCACGTTGTGAAGGCTCGTTCTGCTGCCCTGCACGTTGTGAAGGCTCATTCTGCTGCCCTGCACGAGCCGAAGGCTTGTTGCGCCTCTCAGTGTGTGTGTGTGTGTGTGTGTGTGTGTGTGTGTGTGTGTGTGTGGTGTGTGTGTGTGTGTGTGTGTGTGTGTGTGTGTGTGTATGTGTGTGTGTGTGTGTGTCTGTGTCTGTGTCTGTGTCTGTGTGTGTCTGTAT
>JASPKP010000324.1:27500-30000 GCA_030674155.1 Stramonita haemastoma | reverse complement strand
TCTGATGAGGGGGGTTATTCCCTTTTGCTTTATCTTTTATTAATATTCATGTATATATGATTAAAACAAAGCAAAAATCTTAGACTTAGACATCATCACCATTATTTTATTCTAGAGTAAGGAATAAGTACTTACGTGTTGTTGTTTTTTTTTACATCCAGTCCTGCCCTCATCACGAATACAATAATATAAGAAAACAAGCTCTGATGAATTATTTTAAAAAAACAGACAAACAACAACAACAATAACAATCTGTCAAGCAACTTAAAGACAATATGAAGAGAACAAAAAGAATACAAAAACAAAATATGTTGCAATGCAAGAGAGAGAGAGAGAGAGAGAGAGAGAGAGAGAGAGAGAGAGAGATGAGAGAGAGAGAGAGAGAGAGAGAGAGAGGAGGAGAGACAGACAGACAGACAGACAGACAGACAGACAGAGACAGAGAGACAGAGACAGAGATGTTATCCCAAGAATAAAGGGAAAACACTTTGTGCCACGAACCCCAATCTTCTTTTTTGTACGATTATTTGATCATTTAGATGAATTTTTCTGCCTGCTGCTGTTTTCTTTCTAATAATCGAATGAAATATTTTGCCAGAAAATTCAGATCATAAACCCTTCTTTCACATACATCATTGCTTTAATTTATAGTGAATTACAGGCAGTAGTAAACTTTCATCCATGACATATCTTTTTTAAGCCTGCCTGGGAGTAGGCTGAAATCTGTAATCAATGTAAAAATATTTTACTCATGTGCTGTCGATAAACAGTCACAAGTTAGATTCTGAGTGTGTTAATGCTTGTGTTGATATTCCTTTGCCTAACAAAGTGTTGGTTATTTAGAAAATGCACTTTTTTGTTCATCAAACGTGGTAATTATAATGAAACTATATACATACACACTGGAAGAACATAATTTATCTGTAGCTGATGTCTATCACTTCTCCATAATATAGGCAACCAAACTGCAACATCAGAGGATCAGTGGTTGGGATTTTATCAAAGGTGTGTCATGGGTACAAGGTGAAGTGTATTGTTTGCGCCCAGAAAAAAACAAAAAAACTTTTGTGTTGTGTTCAAAGTAAACATTACACAAATTAAGTTTGAATCAGGTTAGTGATAAGAACTATGTTAACCATAAATAAAAACTATTTATCCCTCCCCCCCCCCCCCTCATTGTGCAGTTAAATGGAAATTCAAACGTTGAGAAATGTCTTTGAAGATGAATAAAAAAAAATGAAGAAAAAAACCTAATATAAACAGAGAAAATGTAGAGAGGGATTCCCTTTAAATAGGACATCAAAAAATCTTTAAAATGTGAATTTTACATAACCAAATAAAAACAAGAGAAAAATAGACACTCGGTGAATCAGATGGCATATGCACAGGATAGCTCTGTCAATTCCTCAAAGGAATGTTAAATCTACAAACACGTTTTTTTGCATTTCCATCTCATGTTCTTAAGAAAATAAGTATTTGTCTGCCCTGCAAGGGGCACATTCTTCTTTGTTTTTTTGTTTGTTTGTTTTTTTACTTGCTCAGAAATAGACCAAGCACGAGACTCAGGGAAGATTGTATGGATTAACTTGATGTACGGAATAGGTCTGCACACGAATCCCCAAAGAAAAAAGATCTTATCATATGCAGCACAAAAACGGGAAGGAAAAACTGATACAGTCATCTACTATTAGTAATATTCAAAGAGACATTAAGTGCCCCATTAATGGACTGGACATTAGCATTAACCCATATGCTGCTGACATAAAGCAAAAAAAAAAAAATTAAAACCTTAATTAAAAAAAAACAGGAACACAGTCCTGGGTATTGGCTTACATGCTGTCGACAAAAAAAAAGTTAAGAAAGTGTAAAAAGAAAAAAAAAAGATTTTCAGTAAAAAATTAAAATCTATACAGATCGAAGACATGTGCAGACCAAAGAGAGCTGAATGTCTGGTGTCAATGTCTGTGTCAATAATGCCTGCCTAGTTTGTTCCCAGAATCGATCTACAGTACAATCGATTGGAACTTGAACTTGTGTCGAGAAAACTCCTTTTTAGGCCACCTCTTGATGACAACACGGTAGTACCTCATAAGGAGAGTTACCACTATGATATTCAATACTCGCTTTTGGTATATACTTGTATAGTGATTATGTATATTATGGTGAAAGCAAATCAAAAGTTTTCAGACCCAGGCTTCGTCATGTGTGTGTGTGTGTGTGTGTGTGTGTGTGTGTGTGTGTGTGTGTGTGTGTGTGTGTGTGTGTTGTGTGTGTGTGTGTGTGTGTGTGTGTGTGTGTGTGTGTGGTGTGTGTGTGTGTGTGTGTGTGTGTGTGGTGTGTGCTTGCATGTCAGTCTGTATTCGTAATGTCTGTCTGCGTCTGCATGTTTGATGCGTGATTGTGTCTTTGTAGGTCTATGTCTGTCTGTGAGTGTCTGTAATGTGACTTTGTGTTTTCTATGTGTATCTCGGGGTGTCTAAATTTCATGTGTCTGTATTTT
>JASPKP010000324.1:20000-22500 GCA_030674155.1 Stramonita haemastoma | reverse complement strand
TTCCAAACAATGTCAGACACAGGTAATGTTATAAGGAGCTTACTCGTGTAACTCCGAAAACGCTGGCAGGAAAGAATTTCGTTTCTATGTGATTTGCTGTTAAGACCCTGAAAATGGCAGCCTGCGGGCAAGAGGTGAAGTTCAGGAGAGAGAGGGAAACAAAACCATGGAAGGAATGGTCCGAAACGTGGTTGTGATGCACACCAGCTACTGATTATAGAATGACTACATACATTAAACTGGGAGCGGATAACAACATAGAAGCGTTTATCAATAAAACTATAAAAAACACAGCCTGCACTCAAGTATCATGTTTGTACACCCATTCGTAAGAAAAAAAAATCGGGGAGTTGGAGTCCCCAAGGCGATCAGGGCTGTATACGGCAACGTTTTGGCGGCTCCCGCAACGGCACTGGAACTACTCGTATCGGCGATTGTCTTTCCAATGGACCATTCCAGCGACGTGGAGATGGTGGGTCTGCTGCAACAGCTTTGCCCTCCATACTTACTTACCCAGGCTTTGCGCTCTGGAGCTTGGAGCGCAGTTCCATTGTCTTCCGAGACTGACGGATGCCTACCTACATTCAACAGCTGTTTCGCCTAATGCTTTAAGCCATGCATGACAAGCTCTAAGCATAATGACGTGCACACCCTTTCACAGTGAATGCCTGATTGATGAATCAGAATGTCTCTCTCTAGGGGACCCCCCTGCCCCTCCACCCCACACACTCACCCTTTGATGTTTAAAGTGGGGGAAATCGCTACAACAATAATCAACAACGACAATAACAATAAAATAACAATGAAAGCAGCAACAATAACAGCGTGAGTTGAAACAACAAGACCAACAACAACAACAACAACAAAAAACATGAATAAAGCACATAGCGATAAAGTAACGTGATAAAGGTCTCAGAGGAGGAGTGTTGATTAAGCGTGTGAAGATTGCGTGTGGGATACCTCTGAAAATTCATGCAGGATTTCACGCGCGTGGATAAGCTGTCAATGTTGGAAGAAAAGGAGATTAAGGAAGGATTAACCATGCAGTTTTGGGAAATGATGACGATGAAAAATATTGGCAACAACATGATTTCAACAACAACAGTATATATCAGTGTGTTTGCAAGCGCGAGCCGTGTAGACACACACACACGCACACCGAACTCACGCTTGCAGGCAAGCATACACACACATTAATGAAAAAAACGAAAACACATACGTAAACAGAAACACACGAAACACATCCATATACGCAAGCACACACATACACGCACAAGTACACGCTTGCGTGTCCGCGCGCGCGCGCGAGTGCGTGCGCACACACACACACATACACACACACACACACACACACACAACGCACAAAACACATACACACACCTCCTCACATTCACACTTACTCACATAATTTAACACAATCATACATGTGAACAAACACAGAAACCCACATAAACACACAAGCGCGCATGCACAGAGGCACACACGCGCACACACACACACACACACACACACACACACACACACACACACACAAAATACACACACACACATATATATATATATATATATAGAGAGAGAGAGAGAGAGAGAGATAGAATAGATAGATAGATAGATAGATAGATAGATAGATAGATAGATAGAAGATAGATAGATAGATAGAGATATATATATATAATATATATATATATATCAAGTCAAGTCAAGTCAAGTCAAAAACAACTTTAATCATCCCTGAAGGGCAATTACAATACTGACAGGCATATTGAAACAAATCAGAATCAAACACACGAAGTAGCTACATTTCCTATTTGTTCAAACATTAAATAACTTCAAATAAAATGTTACAAAAACTCACACTCTACGCGCGCTTGCTTGCACCACACGCAAACACACGCATACACACATACCAATGTTTAGATACAATGTTCTTAAAAACCATTGACTAGAAAAGACGTATGATCACCATTATTTACACATTATACGCACGCGTTCACACCCCAAATATACATGCATGCATGCATGCACGCACACGCACACACACACACACACACACACACACAGCACACACACACACCACACACATCAACGCTTCCCCCCCCCCTTTCCATACACACCATCCACACCCACCTGTCCCCCCCCCCCCCCCCCCCCCCACGCCCACATAATTGGTAGAAAAACATGTGAATTTACAAGCAATTAAAAAAAACCAATAAAGCCAAAAATAAGACATACTTATTTTATGGGTGCATATGCATGTATGTGCACGCCTAGTATGCCTTGGCTACATACATAACAGTGGCAGGTAAGTAATTCAGAGTTTACACACACACACACACACACACACACACACACACACACACACACACACACACACACACACACACACACACACACACACACACACACACTCAAAAGAGCAAACAAACAAACAAACAAACAAAAAACCAAAAACAAACAACCTCAGTCAGTGTTATTATGAGTTTAGAACTCGGATAGCTAC
>JASPKP010003233.1:5000-17500 GCA_030674155.1 Stramonita haemastoma | reverse complement strand
ACACTTCTCCCCTCTCCAACTATCTGCGCTCTCCCTCCTCACTTCTCTCAGATTATGATGATCTTATGACTATAATCATAAGACTAAGTGAGGGTGTGTGTGTGTGTGTGTGTGTGTGTGTGTGTGTGTGTGTGTGTGTGTGTGTGTGTGTATGTGTATGTGTATGTGTGTGTATGTGTGTGTGTGTGTGTGTGTGTGTGTGTGTGTGTGTGTGTGTGTGTGTGTGTGTGTGTGTGTGTGTGTGTGTGTGTGTGTGAGTGTGAGTTAGGGGGTTTTTTGTTCAAAAACTGTGTTTTATGGGACTTATTTTGATAATAGATGGCGGGATTGATGCTTTCAGTCATTTAACCTCATCATATTCTCATGCTTGCTCTTTAATTTTTTTTTTTTGCTTTGATTGGTTTTTGTTTGTTTTTTTTGTACTCAAATCAAATTCTTCATTGATTCTTACTTCATATTTTCGTTTTTGAATGAGTGCCTTTTTATAACATTACCTTAATATTGTATCTCTGTCTTATTTCTTACCTGTTGTTGTTGCTCTTTCTCACCCTTTATCAAAATCTTATGTTTTATGGGACATATTTTGATGATAGATGGTGGTGGATTGATGTTTTCAGTCATCTAACTTCATCATATTCTCATGTTTGATCTATAATCATTGCGCCTTTTTTTCGTCTTGTTTTTTGTTTGTTTGTTTTTGTTTTGTTTTGCTTTGTTTTGTTGTTGTTGTTGTTGTTTTTTTGTTGTTTTTTGTTTTTGTTTTTTTTGTTTCTTTGTTTGTTTGTTTGCTTGTTTATTATTCAAATCAAAATCATCATTGATTCTTACTTCTTATTTTCGTTTCTGAATGAGTGCCTTTTTTATAACATTACCTTAATATTGTATCTCTGTCTTATTTCTTACCTGTTGTTTGATACTTGGTGTTGTTTGCTCTTGGTAATTGGATCATTATAATTGTTCTTGTTTTAGTTGAGGCTGTCTTTTTATCTTGATGTTATCCCTGAAAGGGGCGGGGACTGGATGTAAAAAAGCACATGAGTGCTTATCTATTATCCTCGAATAAAAGAATTTTGCCTTGCCTTGCCTTGCCTTGCCTTGCTTCTCTCTCTCTTCTCTCTCTCTCTCTCTCTCTCTCTCTCTCTCTCTCTCTCTCTCTCTCTCTCTCTCTCTCTCTCTCTCTCTCTCTCTCTCTCTCTCTCTCTCTCTCTCTCTCTCTCTCTCTCTCTCTCTCTCTCTCTCTCTCTCTCTCTCTCTCTCTCTCTCTCTCTCTCCTTCCAGTGCTGAACAGTCTACTCACTGCTGACTTACAGTGCTCTGTGCACCAGGGAACAGTCTACTCACAAATCCATGGAACCAAATGAAATGGTGCAACAGACAAGGAAAGTCAGATTCTCTAGGAGTTTCCAGAGTCTGCCAGTTGAGAGAGACTGTTGGCACTGACACATTCAGGAAATAGTTCAGTGCTGAACAGTCTGCTCACTGATGACTCAGTGTATGTCACTTCACACAGTACAGTGTGCGGGAGGAATAATCAGCTTCATGATGATATTGCACTACAACAACAAGAAAATAAATAAATGGACAAAAGTAAAATGAATTAGTGTTGAGGGGGAAATCATCTACTTGTACACAGAACATTTTTTTTAAAAAGGGGCTGTTAACTTTAGAAGAGTATTTCATAGTATTTTTTTATGATAAAGAGAGGACCACGATACAGCATTGATGCAAAGACAAGCAAACAAACCATATACATAAAAACCAGCCACCATGGCACAGTGGTTAGCACTTTAGGTTTTGGACTGGAAGGTCGGGGGATTGAATCCCGTAAGAGTTATAGGGATGTTTTTGGACTCTACCGGTTTCTACCCAGAGTGGGTGTGCTGTGGGCTCAGTGAAGAGACTGGGACCACACAGGCGAGCTTTATCCACCCTATGGATACGAGTTTGAGAGCGTTGCTCAAATTACCTGACCAACACTGCAGGTGTCTGTATCTCTCGGGCCACTTTGATGCCGGGATATATTATGACAGAAACCCAGAGTGCAACCCTGTCAAGTAGTCTCAAAGCCGATGCACTTTCACAGCAACAGCATTACATCATCCTCATTATAATTGATCATCATGCAATAATAAAAGTTACCTCCGATTCGGTGGTGCCCCCGATGCCTTGGTCTCATGGTGACCTCAGGTTCGGTTTACCCATACACTTCTGTGCCTGTGGTGAGTTTGTGTCAAAGCCTTTGGGTTTGGAGGTTCGCAGGGGAGACAGTCGTTGGAGGGACGTTGTTGGGGTTGCCACCTCGGGTGGGTGACTCATTCAGTCTGTCTTCTGCACCTGAGCTAATACTGTCGTTAGTAGGAGGCTTTGTAAGTGGTGTCCTGCGTATCTGAGCTCAGAACAGACACCACTGAACACCACCAAAGTGACCCAGCAGCAGTGCAGGGCCCTTCTGGCTGGTGGCCCCATGGTCGCCTGATATTAATGGGCTCCCTGTTGATTTCTGACCCTGGGGATGAGACACAACAAATCTGGATATGGCTGTGGCGGGAAGATTGAAATGAGCAGCGTGGGAACAGCAGGACGGGGACGCCACAAAAAAAGCATAAAAAAGCATATAAATAAAAGAAATAAAGGCATTTTATTCAAGGCCAAAACTATTAAAACACAAAAAACAGTAGACGAAGTACTGATATGCTCATGCCCTATCCTTAGTCAGCTGAGGTGTACTGTGTTGATGCCAGTTCATGTCCATTGTCCTGTCTGCTGTGTTCAGTCAGCTGAGGTGTACTGTGTTGATGCCAGTTCATGTCCATTGTCCCTGTCTGCTGTGTTCAGCACAGGCTCTTGGAGGACTGTCTTTCTACAACAGCAAATTGTAACAAGAACATGATCAGCGACAACTACAACTACAACGCAAACAACGATATCACAGACGAGAAGAACATGCCATCATTCTACGACTCCACACTGGCCACAATAGCCTAAGTCACCACATGTCCACAAAGCTGAAACTCGCTCCTTCTCCCCTGTTTGTCTGTGGTAAAGAAAACCAAACTGGTGAACACATTCTTCAAAGGTACATGCTACACAGCGACCTGAGGAAGATTGTGTGGCCAACAGATAGAACCTGCAAACCAAGCTGTACAGGGCAAGAGAGAAGGTGGAAAGGACATGCCATTCTCTATCCAGACACAGCTGACGGTGTAAAATGAACCACAGAAGAAGAAAAGAAGAAAAGCTGGGGAGAGGGGGCTGTCTGTGTCCTTAACAGAAATGTGTGTCCATCTTAGATCTGCCTGGGGAAAACAAAATCAACAAGATAGGAATAAAACCAAAAGAGAAATTGTTCCTTCTTTCGCAAGTGATTTTGTTGATTGTTTACATCAGCCTGAAATAAAATACCTGACGAGATTGTCTCAGAAAAAATTGACAGGTGTTGCCTGCTTGATACTATAGTGATTATAAATAATGCTAACATAACAAAAAAAAACAATCACCATCACGATAGTCACCAGCTACCACATTCCCAACTGTACTGCTGCTATCCAAGACAAACGACATGTTAGCTTCAAACGTTTATAACCATCGGCAAAAGTAGAAAATAACAAAATTTGCAGTGTATGCTGATGAGGCAGAGACACGCCAGTGCCTGTATATACTTCTGCAGACAACAAGACAGAGGATCACACTGCACTCTCTGCCATGGGATTTACACACATAAGGGGTGTACATAGTGAATACCTCACATACACTAAAAACACATGCACATGTATGGACACATACATAAATACATACATACATGCATACATACATGCATACATACATACATACATACATACATACATACATACATACATACATACATACATACATACATACATACATACATACATACATACATACATACATACAGTGAGAAGTTTTGCTTGTGTTCTTGCTCAGGCTTTTGAAGTTGGAGGTTCGAGGGGGTCGGTGGTTGAAGGGACATTGTGGTGGTCGCCACTTCGGGTGGTCGTCTCACGCAGTCTGGCTCCGCGACTGAGCTAATACTGTCGTTAGTAGGGGGCTTAGTAGGCAGTGTCCTGCATATGTTAGCTCAGAACAGGCACCACTGAACACCACCAAAGTGACCCAGCAGAAGTGCAGGGCCCCTCTGGCTAGTGGCCCCAATGCAGCCTGATATTGATGAGCTCCTTGTAGACTTCTTACCCTGAGGATGACACAAAGAATCTGGGTATGGCTGTGACGGGGAGATTAAAACAAGCAGCCTGGGAACAGCAAGGATAGGAACATCACAGAAGAAGAGGCAGCAAAAAAAAGAACGGGAACATAGCGGCTGTGACTGATGGTGTGGACAGTGTGAACACACCTGGAGTGCAGTGTGAGGTCTGGGGAGTGGGTGAGGAAGGGGAGAGAATTTCAGGTGTGACATTGCTGACAGTTGCTGCATGTATGACAAGTGCCAGTGTATGGGTGTGCTTGCATGAGACAGCATACACACGCTATGCATCAGTGGGTACACCTGTATCTACATCTGAACACACTGACACACCTACACACCTGCACATAGTGTTGTCCTGTGTTGATGTGATTCTAAACAGACCCCCTTTATTATCTGGAGTATTTCAAGCTGCTTCTTGTTCTGCTCACTCTTCTTCATGTCAAGCTCACCAATGCCTTATACACGATTTGTTGCTTTGATGGAGGATGCCCTTGCTGCATTTAGCAGACGACTCTTTTGCCCTGATGGCTTCCTGTGTGTGTACACAGTGTCGTATGCACAGAGGGTCTGGGTTGGCGGTGCAGTCTGAGAAACAGGCATCGCCCCCCAAACGCTGCTCAGGATAGGGGAGGGAGGGTCTGGCTTTGGGCTGAACTCGACCCCCAGGCCACTGTTTTTACTGGACAGGTCATTTTGCTTTTGGATTATCACCTGTGGATGACTGGTGGGTGTCAGCATTGTACTTAGTCCTTTGTTGTTTGGAATGGGTTGGCTCTTTTGAACATGTTTGTATTTCAGTTTTCCTTTTTTTTTGTTTATGACGTGTTCATACTGTCATTGTGTTCTCCAAATTCTGTTTGATATGTTTTTGAATGAAGAAAAAAAGGGCTGCTTTTGCAGACGGGATCACTGTAGCACATACCTGCTAGTGTTGTTTTGATCTTATGGTTAAGGTGTAGCTGTTGCTTTCTGTTAATCAGAATTCCTTTTTTTGGTGTGTGTGTGTGTGTGTGTGTGTGTGTGTGTGTGTGTGTGTGTGTGTGTGTGTGTGTGTGTGTGTGTGTGTGTGTGTGTGTGTGTGGTGAGTGTGTGTGTGCGTGCGTGCGTGCGTGCGTGCGTGCGTGCGTGCGTGCGTGCGTGTGTGTGTGTGTGTATGTGTGTGTGTGTGTGTGTGTGTGTGTGTGTGTGTGTGTGTGTGTGTGTGTGTGTGTGTGTGTGTGTGTGTGTGTGTGTGTGTGTGCGTGTTCGTTATTATTTTATCTTAAGTCTATCATTGTGAGGATAAAGGAATAAGCATTTGTGTGCTTTTTTACATCCAGTCCCGGTGTGTAAGCAGTTTTGTCAGTTTTCTCATCTGTCCTCACCAGCCCACAAAGGTCTTGTAAACAAAAAATGGTAACAGGATTTAACGTGTGCCCAGGATGTTCTGTAAGCGTTCACACACGGGATCTCGGTTTAAAGTCTCATTCAAAGGACTTTTGGGGGGAGTGTAGTCGGCACTGATGTTGACTCCAGAGGAAAAACCCTCTTGAACGAGATTTGAACCTGGATCAACAGATCACAAGCGCCTCACTCTGACCACCAGGCTATCCTGTGTGTGTGTGTGTGTGTGTGTGTGTGTGTGTGTGTGTGTGTGTGTGTGTGTGTGTGTGTGTGTGTGTGTGTGTGTGTGTGTGTGTGTGTGTGTGTGTGTGTGTGTGTGTGTGTGTGTGTGTGATACTACGATGCATCTGAGATCTTCTTCTTCCAACGTTGAAACAGCAACTATTGTCAATTATATTAGTGAAAATGCGTCACACTGCCGTTAAGTACCTGGCAAGTCAGGCCCAGCACATCAGACTTCGGCATAAAAAGATAATCATCTTTTAAGCCTTTCTGGAAAAAAAAAGGCTGGAGAATGGTCCGAGAAGGCAGACAATAGACAATAGGTGACAGGAAGAAAAGGAACAGGGCAGAAACAAAGAGTGATAGGAAAGGGGAATTTCTAGCACATATATTACAGAATGTGGGGATGCTATTTGTACTGACAGCCCTCCCCCCCGTATCCCCACGGGGGATATCTGGTGCATTTGGGATGATTTCAATGGTGGGTTGATTTTCTATTTCTTGATATAGCGTCTTTTTTCTTCACACTTTTTTCTTCTTTTTTTGTTTTGTTTTTATTCTATTTTTAGCTAGATCATACCATGGACAACTCTAGTGCTGCAGTGACAGCCCCATTGTTGACTGACTCATGGAATGATACTTCCACAGTGGACAGTCCTGTACGCACTACTGAAAAACCTTACTACGCCTATACTATCTACAGCATTATACCGGAACTGTTTCTTTATATGTATCATTTTACCCTTGTGTTTGGAATCTTTAGAAACATCATGACCATCGTCATCATGCAAGGGGTGAAGTCAGGTGACGCCACCATCAACCTCTACTTCATTGCTCTGGCTGCTTCCGACTTGGTGTATATTCTGATGATACCACTTGTGGAATGGATTAAACGCATGTGGGGTTTCAGACTCTATGCTGTACATACTGTGACCTGTAAACTTCATGAGTGGTTGTACATGTCGGCCATGGTTATCAGCGCTTGGTTTCTAGTCTGTATGACTGTACACAGAGCACTGTCTGTTGTGTGGCCACATCGTGTCAACGTACTGTGCACACGCCAAAGAGTTCGTTTGGTGATATTGGGAGTCGTTGTGTTCTTTGCCCTCGTGTATTCACATAATCCGTATGGCTGGCTTTTAATTTGTAACTCTCAGGTTAGCTATTGTTGGTGTGATCTACAAACTTCTGACAAGATCTATATGTATTTCATGTCAAAGATATTCGTTTACATTGACTTTGTCTTTTACAGTCTGTTGCCCTTCATCATCATGGCTGTGTCAAACACTGTTCTGATCTGGAAACTCAATCAGTCAGTCAAAGCAGCCGGCAAAGTCCTCAGCCAAGGAGATGCTGAACAAGTTCAAACTCGTGAAAAAGCAGCCAGGTCTGTGACAGTGACTGTCCTTGTGGTGTCTGTGACTTTTCTGGTGTTAACTCTGCCAGGCTCACTGAATTACATTTTGTTTTATTTTCAAATGCTTAATGAAAATAAACGATCAGGCTATGAGGCAGCTGTGAGTTATTTCATTGCCAGTTTCTGTTATCTTCTCAGTGACGTGAACACGGCCATCAATTTCTACCTGTACTGTCTGACCGGGAGGAGGTTCAGGGAGGAGTTCATCAAGATCATGTGTTGTGGGAGGAACAGACGACGGCGTGGTGCTCATCAGTGACAGGAGATGTCTGTGAGCTGTCCACATCTCAGTCATGTTCACTTCATCCTGTGTTTGGACTTGAAGCAAATGGAAGAAAAATGTCTTGAAAAATGCCTCCCCTTCAGATGCACTTTTTTCAGAACAGAGTGCGTGCGTGTGTGCGTGTTTGCGCGCGCACACGCGCGCGCGCGCGCGCGCGTGCGTGGGTGTGCGTGTGTGTGTGTGTGTGTGTGTGTGTGTGTGTGTGTGTGTGTGTGTGTGTGTGTGTGTGTGTGTGTGTGTGTGTGTGTGTGTGTATCTGCGCCAACAATTGGACACTGTGTCGTAGTATCTTTCAGTGATAAATTTTACCATGTTAACTGTTAATCAGCTTAGTTTAATGAAAAGTTGTTGGTTTTGTATAAATACTTCGAAATTATATTTAACTTTTTTTAGATAAGAATACATTAGTCAAATAACCGTCAGAGCTGCTAGTGCTATCATTATATACAGACTTTCTCTAAAATTAGTGGCAAAACAGCAATGAAACAGAAGACCAATTTCGTTTTCTTTCTAAATGTGTCATACATGATCAAATCACAAGTAACTTGTTCAAAATTTCAGCTCGAACAAAGTTCCATAACATGTACACACAAATAAACCAGCATATCCACAAATTATAACTGTCCAACAGATTTAATAAGGTGCTGTGTTATCGTGATTTAAAAGAAAAGAAACATAACGTAAAGTATCAATTTTGGTTTATCTTCTTCACATTTTTGTCATTTCTACATCAGCAATGGCAAAAAATTTATTGTTACAAGATTATGCTTCTTTTATTGAGTGAAGTAGGACTGCATCCCTTTTCATGACAATAAAAAATATCCTCAATCTAAATCAAATCAGACAGGCCAGCAAGCTTCTTTTTAATTTCATTTTAATTTTTATATATGAAGTTCTTGCATATCTGGTTATTAAAGTTCAGCACAGTGGAAACACTACTATAGCATTCTTTTAATTACTGAAACAGATCTTGTGATTCACAACCACGTAAAAAACACACTGTACATCACAGGCATCTACCGGGCTGGCGGGTTTTGCGTCGTATCCTTTTTGTAACCAAAGCCGGGTGCTTCCCTCTTCCTCACATGCAGCTGTCCTCCACTGGCTGATATTTCTGTAGCACAAAAACATTAAGGCAAACTGATCTGTGTGCGTATGTACGCGCGCGCGCGTGTGCGTGCGTGCGTGTGTGTGTGTGTGTGTGTGTGTGTGTGTGTGTGTGTGTGTGTGTGAATGCACATGCGCGCGAGTGTGTGCGTGCGTGCGCGTGTGTATGTGATATATATAATATATATATATATATATATATATATATATATATATATATATATATATATATATATATATATACATACATACATATATAAAGTGTGTATGTGGGGGGTGTTTTTTTGTGTGCGTGCGTGCGTGTATGTGTGTACAAATAAAACGTGATGGGATAACAAAAGGCACAGAATCTGTAGTGAACTTACTGTCTGGATACCCACAAACAACTTAGCAATGGAAGTTATAAGGAAACACAGTGATTTCACTAAAATGAACGAGGCATTGAAGGTACCAGGAAATAGAGGGATTTAACATAAACACACACACACACACACACACACACACACACACACACACACACACACACACACACACACACACACATACACACACACACACACACACACACACACACACACACACACACACACACACACACACACACACACACACACACACACACACTCTATCCTCTCTCTCTCTCTCTCTCTCTCTCTCTCTCTCTCTCTCTCTCTCCTCTCTCTCTCTCTCTCTCTCTCTCTCTCTCTCTCTCCTCTCTCTCTCTCTCTCTCTCTCTCTCTCTGGATTTGAGTGGGTTTGCAAAAAAAAAAGTATATTTATTCTTCAAAATGTCAATTATTGGTCTTCCAGCATTTGTAGTAACAAGTGTAACCGCCCTGTAAATCAACAATGTCGTATCTAGTCAGAAAGTCGCAGGAGAGAACAGCAGCGTTGTGTTTCCATGTCTTCAGACTGAAACCAGCTGACAAGTCCATGTCTTCAGACTGAAACCAGCTGACAAGTCCATGTCTTCAGACTGAAACCAGCTGACAAGTCCATGTCTTCGACTGAAACCAGCTGACAAGTCCATGTCTTCAGACTGAAACCAGCTGACAAGTCCATGTCTTCAGACTGAAACCAGCTGACAAGTCCATGTCTTCAGACTGACACCAGCTGACAAGTCCATGTCAGCAGACTGAAACCAGATGACAAGTCCATGTCAGCAGACAGAACAGACCTGGTGCTGAACCTCAACTCACCACTCAGCATCATCACAAAGGGCCACCATGCAAAATCTGTCACACCATGCAAAGAAGCAGGCAGCAGAAAGACAGACAGACAGAGCACAAAGACAGACAGACAGGCAAGTGGTCAGTGTGACCAGGAGGGTGTCTTGAAAGCGCCGTTCTTGGCTGACAATAGCTTTCAGCATCCAGACAGAGTGGAGAGAGAAGCAAGTCAAACACAGAGTGGAGAGAGAAGCAAGTCAAACACAGAGCGGAGAGAGAAGCAAGTCAAACACAGAGCGGACAGAGAAGCAAGTCAAACACAGAGTGGAGAGAGAAGCAAGTCAAACACAGAGTGGAGAGAGAAGCAAGTCAAACACAGAGTGGAGAGAGAAGCAAGTCAAACACAGAGTGGAGAGAGAAGCAAGTCAAACACAGAGTGGAGAGAGAAGCAAGTCAAACACAGAGCGGAGATAGAAGCAAGTCAAACACACAGGTACACAGAGCTGTGTGTCAACAGTGCATCAAGTGTGTCAGCCACACCAGAGTCACTGGGTCTGCCAGGTGAACCAGCATTACACAGCAGAGCAATGTGTTTTCTGAGGTAGCTTTTTGTGTTCCTTTATCTAAAACTCCAAGGTTCACCATTGGTGACCTTTTGCGAATGCAACCATTTTAAACCACCATGAAGATTGCTGCATTCTGACTGCATGTATGCAGGATATATTTGTTTTTCCGTAACCCATCAAACGCTGATGTCAATATTTTGGATCTTTAACGTGCACATTTGATCTTCTGCATGTGTATGATTATACAGAGATGGAATTAAGTTACTCACAGGTCTGCACTTGAAGTTTACCTGGGAGATGGTAGAAATACCCAACGTTTTTTCACCAGATGCTGCTGAGATTTGAACCTCTTCCTGGACTCATGGTATTAAAGTCAAATGGTTAAATCTTAACATTCAACTGCAGCCTTTTCTCTGAAGTGCATAAAGAACAGACCACCGACTGCACAGCTGAAGGTTCTGATACTGGTACTGTGAAAGAATACATGTGCTCTCTGACACACAAACATTTACAGCATGAATTGCAGGACAGTAAGAGGAGCATACTGCGAAAAACTGTGAGACAAGATTCAGGCCATCAAAATATTCTGATGCGTGAATCAGATGGAATACTCTAGCAACCTGGATACTGGCAAAGAATCAGAATGCATGTACTGGTACATCACACAATACCCTAGCAACCTGGGTACTGGCAAAGAATCAGAATGCATGTACTGGTACATCAAACAAGAAGAGGAAAACATGTTGCCAGAAGAACGTGTCAGATTTGCCAGACTTGGCGAAAGGAAGCAGCGTCCTGACACACAACACACAGAGACAGTGGCACGTGCTGAACGGGAATGACAACTTCTTTGGGGCCTGATCCAGTTTTGAATGAGCTGACTTCACTGGCTGCAGACTGGACACAGGATAGACTGTTATCAACAATTAGATACAGAACATAACTATAACATCTGTCTGTACATACAATCACAGAGCCATGGTTTCCATATTATTATAACTGCGCCATACTTAATGTCTTCTTTACAGGTGGAGAGAGAGAGAAGAGAGAGAGAGAGAGAGAGGAGAGAGAGAGAGAGAGAGAGAGAGAGAGAGAGAGAGAGAGGAGAGAGAGAGAGAGAGAGAGAGAGAGAGAGAGAGAGAGAGAGAGAGAGAGAGAGAGAGAGAGAGAGAGAGAGAGTATTCTCTCAATCCTACAAGACAAAAGTCAATGACACAAAAAACAAAAGAAGATTTACTAGGAGTGTTCTGAGTCTGCCAGCTGAGGTAGACTGTACACACTGAGAAATCAGGTAATCCTTCAGTGCTGAACAGTCTACTGACTGGTGACACTGTGTCCACCATCTTAAACAGTCCTCTGCACATATATACACACATGTACACACACATACACACATATGCGCGTACTAAAGAATGCATGCACGCATGTACACACGCAGACAGGCACGCATTCGCATGCACACACACACACACACACATGCACCCACACCCACACCCACCCACCTACATACACACAGGCATACACGCGCGAGCGCACACACACACACACACACACACACACACACACACACACACACACACACACACACACACACACACACACACACACACACACACAATTATGTGTGAACACACAGAGAAAATTAAGTATCCACACAGACAATTGCGTATATATGTGTACAATTTGTAGCATTGACATCCCCCTGCCCCCTCCCCCACAAATATTCTTCAAACACTCATATAAGACCAGTATGTTTTATTGGTACCCCTTTCCCTGCACCATACATTCTTCAAACACGTACACACTCACCTAAGACATGTTTTTGTACCATGTGTTAGCCTGTTTGGATGATGTGTAAACACAGAAAGAAACATAACACTGTAAGTTGTTGGTGCTGTCGGACATTCCTCAGCATAACATCCTGGGGGTCAGCCAGAACATGACCTTTGTGTGACTCATCACTTTGGTCAATCACAGAGAGAACCTCATTACACACTGGGGAAGAAGTTTGCATGCATGATTGGTTTCCAATGCCTCCACACATAGGCAGCCATACTCCGTTTTCAGTGACAAGTTCTTTGGCCAAGAGATTTTTCATCTATCAAAATGATCTCAACATTTCATTTCAAAA
>JASPKP010003232.1:0-20441 GCA_030674155.1 Stramonita haemastoma | reverse complement strand
ATGTTCCCCTCTGAAGGAAGTGGAAGAATATCCAGACTTTAGGGGATTATTTAATCAGGGTTTTCCCGTGAAGATGCCGAGGGAGGGAGGGGGGAGCTGTTAGTATAATTAGCATATTGTAAATTCTGTGCTGGGAATTCCACCCTTTCAATCGCTCTCTTTGCTTTTACTTCTTTTCCTGTCACCTCCTTATTTCTGTTTTTTTGCCTTCTTGGCCCATTTTCCTGCCTTTTTGCCAGAAAGAATTAAAAGACAATAATTCTCTTAAACTCAAAAGTCGGATATGCTGGGCCTGACCTGTCTCGATTGTGAGAGTTCGATTAATTATAAAAGTACGAGCTTTCTTCTACTTTGCACTAACGTATCGATGTGTAACCTTGTTTCCTTTTGCTGTAAGAACATGTTTCAAAACACTCCTCCCATCCCTCATCCTGACCCCGCCAGTCTGATGCAAAGTTTGTAAATTTATCCTTTTTTGTTAATAGGTTCTTTTTCTGGTATTGCATACCCTATTCATTGCGGATTAATAATGTATTAACAAACTATAAAAATTGAACTCCCATAAAGCGTGACTCAGTATGTGATGGATTTCAAGATTATCAAAATTTTAAGATTTTACATAAAGAACCATCCCACCCAACCCCACCCCTATCCCCTTGGGAGGGAGGGGGTGGTACAAAAAATTCAACAATACCACACCTTGTAAATGTGAGCTTGTGAAAATACTCAAATCATGAGTTATTCATGTACTGCATAATAACTTTCAAAAATTATGTGTCGTAGGTGGAGGGAGGGTCACACACTTTTTTTAATTTTTCTAAATAATTTTTTTTTTAATACAATATCCATTAATTAACAATTGTCATATTCACCTTCAGCAGTCTGAAGGGAGACAATGTCGCTGTACTCGCTCTCCCCGGCGTGGTTGTGGGCCTTGACTCTGGCATTGTAGATGCTGTTGAAATGCAGGCCGTCCACGGTGCAGATGGTCTCCCGGCCCACGTACACCACCTGTGGCACAGCGTCAAACTTCAATCACTCAATGAAGCAATTTTGGGTATGGGGGTGAGGGGGTGGGTTGGATGGGATGGGGTGGGGTGGATGTGATGAGTGCGCGGTTGGGTTTGGGTTGGAGCGGGAGATGGGTAGGTGTGTATGTGAGTGTGTGGATGGGTGGATAGAGGGGGTGGTGGTGGTGTGTGTGTGTAGGGTGTGTGTGTGAGTGTGTGTATTGGAAGAGGGAGGGAATGTGTATGTGTGTGTTTGTGTGTTTGTGTGTTTGTGTGTGTGTATGTGTGTACACACACACACATGTATTCGTACTTGTAAGCATGACAGCCTCAAATCAACCAACTAACCAACAGATTACACACACACACACACACACACACACACACACACACACACACACACACACACACACAAACAGAAAAAAAACAACACACAAACATGCGTGCCTGCATACACACGGGGACTGGAAAAAAAGCACATGTGCTTATCCCATTCTCCTCGATATAAAAGAATTTTAATAAAATAAAATAAAACACACACACACACACACTCCATACACATACACACACACACCTCTGTCTGTCTGTCTGTCTGTCTGTCTGTCTGTCTGTTTGTCCGCCTGTCTCTGTCTCTGTCTGTCTGTCTGTCTGTCTGTAGCTCTCTCTCTCTCTCACTCTGTGCGCGTGCGTGCGTGCGTGCGTGTGTACGCCTCTACCGTTGTGTGCTAGACACATAGGAGCAAACTTTGTTTTGCTTTGGTCCCTTGTAAAACGAATAAACCGATTATGTCTGCGCCATTTAAACAAACACACGTATTGATCAAGGAAAACGGCAGCAAAAATGTCAAACGTTTACCGCCTGGACATTAAAGACAGTCTGGAAGTGTGCGAGAGCGTATTGTGTTTACTCAGCAAATCTATAGAATAAACGTTTCTTAGGAAAATAATGTCCTCGGTACGTATAATTGTGCTAACACGACAAAACTAAAAACAGAAGTGTTCTGTCTCGGCCTGCCTCTGTCTGTCTGTCTGTCTGTCTGTCTGTCTGTCTGTCTGTCTGTCTGTCTGTCTGTTTGTCTGTCTAGCCGTCTGTATATCTATGTCTGTCCGTCTGTCTGTCTGTCTGACTGTTTCTCTGGTCGTAGGTATATCTATCTACCTGTCTGTCCGTCCGTATGTCAGTCCGTATATCTGTCAATCTGTCTTTCCGACTGTCGGTCTGTCTCTCGGTCTGTCTGTCTGTTTATCTTTACCTGTACCTGTATCTCTCTCTCTGTCTGTCTGTCTCTGTCTGTCTGTCTGTCTGTCTCTGTCTGTCTGTCTGTCTCTCTTTCTGTCTCTCTTTCTGTCTGTCTCTCTCTCTGTGATTGTTCCCCCCCTGCCCTACCCAACTCCATTTTCACACAAAAAAGAGAAAAATAAGGAGGCCGGAAAACTATGGAGATGAAAGACAAACCTGAACTGTTTATTTTTCATTCCTGTCAAACGGATGGAAAGATGGAATATGCGTATGAGCAGACCAGTTCAATGCTCTCTTGCACGCAGAGTCAACTGGCATATAGCAGGCACACAAGTCATGCTACTTTATGACCATCCACCATGAAATGAGTCGCTCTGCACCTGACTCACTTTTCAGCTAGAAGCCATTTTAGGCAGGTGGCGGAGTCATATTGTTGATTTCGAAATTTGACTGGTTATAAAACTGGAAACATTCTTTTATGTTGTACATGAATTATCAAGGCATAATTTTGTTTCACTTTTATTTAAAAGAGCGTTTAAAAAATAACTTCCCTAATAGGGATGCTGAGGGTTTGTCAGTATAAACAGCATCCCCGCCTTTTGGAAATTCTGTGCTAGCTGGGAATTCTTTCTTTTCTATCCCTCTCTTTGTTTTTGTCTCGTTCCTGTTCTGCCTGTCACCTACTTCTTGTTTATTTTCTGTCTTCAAGGTCCATTCTCTTTCTTGTTTTTGTTTTTTTCTGGAAAGACCTAAAGGATAACAATTCTCTCATACGCAGAAGTTGGATGTGCTAGGCCTGACCTGTCAGGCGCTTAACAGCAGCGCAACAGACTTTCGCTCATATAACAGACAACAACAGTTGCTGTCTGGGCGTTCGACGACGTAAAATAAGAAACCAACCATTCCACATCCTGACCAATTACTACACGATGCCAGAGTCGTCAGTTTCCCATTTTGTCTGTTCCTGGCGCTTACTATTTCAATTTGTAGAAACCCATAGAACGATCCGATTTTCAATCTGCTTTTTTTTTTTAATTAAAAAGACTATATTTTCTTGCTTACTAACAGCACGCTAGCAATCAAAACTTTACCTCCGGTGCAATACAACTCGCTATGTGGTGGAGAATCACATGTGCAATGCATGCTATCACACACATGCACATTACGCACTCACACACACATACACACACACACACACACACACTGAAATATCTCTGAAGTTGGAGTATGGCAGTGGTGTGTCAATCAATCAATCAATCAATCAAATTTTTATTTCCAGATGGTACATTGAGTAAGCATCGATTTGATTTTTT
The DNA here is from genome assembly GCA_030674155.1 of Stramonita haemastoma. Lineage (NCBI taxonomy): Eukaryota > Metazoa > Mollusca > Gastropoda > Neogastropoda > Muricidae > Stramonita > Stramonita haemastoma. The sequence continues at coordinate 16,878 of JASPKP010003232.1, read as the reverse complement.
CCATCAAGCCATCTATCTAAAGAAAAGAAAAAAATCAAAACAACTGCAAAAAACAAAACAAAGCAACACAAAAAACCAACAAAAATCAAAGCAGAAAATCCCTAGCAAAGCAATAAAACCAACAAAGAAAGAAAAGGGGAAAAACAAACAAAGAAACAAATAAAACAACAACAAACATTTCACCAACATTAATTAGCTAACATGATTTCAACAGCCTTAAAATAGAATATGTCTATAGATAAAACAAGCAACAACAATAGCAGCCAAAACAACCAAAAGAGGAGATAAAAAAAATTATGTGTGTTTGTGTGTGCGTGTGCGTGTGCGTGTGCGTGTGCGTGTGTGTGTGTGTGTGTGTGTGTGTGTGTGTGTGTGTTAGAAAACCCCACAAAACTTAGTTTCCGCTTTGTTCTCTTCGGAACCAAACGTTGCAACCTGCTGAACTTTACAACGTTTGAACTAGCCTCCACACATGAAAACAGGAGCAACAGCAACACATTTCTTGAACTTTTAGAGCAGAAAGGACTATAAACATACAGCATTTGCTCTGTGAATCAATAGAATAAACGTTCCTATGCATAATGCCACTACCGGAGTCAGTAATTGTGCAAATACGAGAAATTGAAGCAATAATTGCCCCTAAACTTTCACACGCGCACACGCGCACATACACACGTACAAGCACGTGTGCACACACACATTCCTATGCAAATGCACAGCAGACATGCTCATATAAACAGAGAGAGAGAGAGAGAGAGAGAGAGAGAGAGAGAGAGAGAGAGAGAGAGAGAGAGAGAGAGAGAGAGAGAGAGAGAGAGAGAGAGAGAGAGAGAGAGCAGATACAGATGGACAGACAGACTGACAGACAGACGAACAGACAGACATATGGGCAGACAGACAGGCAGAGACAGAGAACGAGACAGAGACAGAGACAGACAGTTCTTTTTCCATCGAAACGTTGCGACAAAAGGATTCTAAAAACACCCTCCAGGAAACAGCCGAAGCAACAGAGTACAAGAGAAGAGAAATACACCCTGCAGGGGAGAATAAATAAGCAGGGGGGTGTTATTAGAAAGCTACACCGGAATTCAGACACTTCGCCGTGTTGGCAAGCCGTGTGAAAAATCCCATGTTTATGTCCGTAGGGAACAATGTAAGAGAGGCAGTTTTCAGTTCGCTGCACCGGTTTGGCTGCTAGGGCTACCATGACATGTAACAACACGTTACACTCCATCAATATTTTACTAGCTGCAAGTTAAATTGCCGTAATGTACTTCTAGAAAATACTTTTGTTTTCCATCCTGTGGGGGATGCCAGGGGGGTCCGTCAGTATACGTAGCACCCTAACCTAATTTTGGCTATTGAAAGCAGGAACAGATGAGTTGCAAGAAACAATGATGTGTCATTTGCTATAAGGAATCTTTGTACTATGGTATTCCATGCAAAAACAAAGCATCCAAGCCTTTGTAGTATCGACAGCGGCGTTGACTGGGAAGAAGAGAAAGAAAACGAGACCGACACAGACAGACAGGCAGACAGACAGACAAATATACAGGCATGATTACAGGGAAAGCCAATAGCACGGAGTAAGAGAGAGAAGGGGAGAGGATGGGGGAAGGCAAGCAGATGCAGAGAGAAAGGGAGAGAGAGAGAGAGAGAGAGAGAGAGAGAGAGAGAGAGAGAGAGAGAGAGAGAGAGAGAGAGAGAGAGAGAGAGAGAGAGAGAGAGAGAGCTCTGACTAAAACACACACGTACACACACACACACACACACACACACACACACACACACACACACACACACACACACACACACACACACACACACACACACACACATCACAGCTTCGAGAAAAAAAAGCTCCAGACAGGAAATAGCTAAAGCAGGTGAGTGCATCAGAAGACAAAATCTTCCCCCTGAGGAGAATAAATAAGGCCGGGTGTTTTAAGTGAGTTACACCGGAATTGGACACTTTGCCTTTGGGCAAGACCTGTGAAAATCCCCATGTTTATGTCTTAGGGGAACAATGTAAAAGAAGAAGTTTTTAGTTCACTGCCCCCAAAACACACGTTTTGCGGCAAAAGCTGCCGTGAGATGGAGCAAAACGTTATACCACATTAATATTATTTCATCAGCAAACACGTTATGTTGTGTCAATGTTCTTCGAGAATAATGATGTTTTTTTTGCTAACATGTTCACTCATCAGAAACTACTGTGTATACTCTGCAAATAGTATACTCTGACATAATAACCATCACATGTCTTCATTATTACCTTGCATCTTTTGTCTTCAACATGTCCACTCCCCAAAAAATTAATGTGGAGATATGAAAACCAAGTGGTTAGAGTGTTGCACCCATGATTTGACAGCCTGAGATTAAGCCCGGATTTGAGCCAACACCCAAAACATCTGTCTAGGGTAATTCCTTCAGGTGATAGCCTACTCTAAACTAAGATCTCATGTGCCATACCATGTAGAACATCTTGTACACACGTTAAAACACGGTCTGCCTTTCAGAGGAGTAGGCTAGATAACAAAATTATAATGAATAAGTGCATGCACGCTAGTGTCCCGTTTAGACATAATCCTGAAAGTCAGATTGTGGCTACCTTAATGGTGGTCAAAATAATCGCAAATACACACACAAAAATTTAACATCGGTAAAGCCTAGAGCTTTAGGCGAGGAATAAAAAAAAAGAAACAAGCGTGAGTTGGTTGGCTTTTAAGAACCCATTCATGATAACGTTCCTTACAAAAGGGAAGCCTGTTAAGCCTCCGTAACAAATACAGTGGTGAGGAGAGAGAGAGAGAGAGAGAGAGAGAGAGAGAGAGAGAGAGAGAGAGAGAGAGAGAGAGAGAGAGAGAGAGAGAGAGAGAGAGATGGGGGTGGAGACAGAAACAGAGAAGGGGGCAGAGAGAGAACAGTGATGGAGTGACAGGCTGAGAAAGAGAGAGAGGCAGACAGACAGATACTGAGAATAGGGTAGTGAGAGACACAAATCGCACATCTGCTCACTCACACATGCGCGTGTGCATACACACAGACACACACAGACACATACGGGCAGACACAGACAGACACAGACATAGACACAGACACATACAGACACACAGACACAGGCATACATACACACAGACACACACATATACACACACAGAGAACTTCAGTATTTCCCCCCTCTAAGACACTCTACAATAGTGAGATTCTCACAGCACCATTGATACAGGAAATGGCCGAAAGCAGCTAGGTGCAAGAGAAGAGAAATATATCCCTCCAGGGTGAATAAATACATAAGGGAGGGTGTTTTCAGAGAGTGACACCGGCATTGCACATTTCGCCATTCACCGTAAGACGTGCGAAAAATCCTTATGTTTATATCCTGGGGGAACAATGTAAGGGATACAGTTTTAAGTTCGCTGCACCCAAAGTACACACATTACCTACCAAGGCTGTCTTGAGATGGAGGACAAGCAATACGTTATAATTATATACCTATCAATATTTCATGGGCAACACCTTGTTTTGCGTCAATAATTATATCTGGCTGGGAAAGTGTATACTATGTTTCCTGCTCATGCCGCCCGATTCATTATGGATCATAGGCTCTGACATCATTGCTGCTTACTTACCTATATTATTTTGGCATTGTTTGCGTCCATCTTGCGTATGGTACAGAGAGAGAGAGAGAGAGAGAGAGAGAGAGAGAGAGAGAGGAGAGAGAGAGAGAGGGAGAGGGAGAGAGAGACAGAGACAGAGACAGAGACAGAGAGACAGACAGACAGACAGACAGACAGACAGACAGACAGACAGGCAGACAGACAGACAGACAGAAGTCAAACAGACATCAATAGATACAGAGACAGAAAATGGCACACACACACACACACACACACACACACACACACACACACACACACACACACACACACACACACACACACACAATCACACATACATACGCGCACACACACACACACATACACAAACACACACACACATATCAGCATCAAACAGCACACTACAGGAAATGTCTAAAGCAAGCTGAGTGCAAAGGACGGCATAATATTGTTAGAACTCCATGAGGACAATAAATAAGGAAGGTGCTATAAGAAAGGTACACCGGAATTGGACACTTCACTTTTTGGCAACGCGTGTGAGAAATCCCCTGCTGATGTCCTGAGGGGACAATGCAACACTTGTCCTTAAGTTGGTTGCACCTGAACGCCCTTCGTGCTAAGGCCAACCAACATCAGATCTAACTATAAGCTAGATTACGTCAATAGTTCTGAATCACATTTATTTATTTTTACTGCATCTTGGCAAGTAAAGGCAAAAGTAATAATAATTTTATTCTCTGACCCCTCAATGCTTTTCATGTTGTACCTCTTCCACAATTTGTTTTAATGCAAGCAAAGTCCTTAAGTAGAAACCCCTCCAAAGAATATTTGGCACCACATACGTCAGTCAGGGGGACGGGTAGCCTAGTGGTCAGAACACTGCGCTCGCAATTTGAAGACCCGGGTTCGATTCCCGTTCGAGGAGATTTTTTTCCTGGAGTTAACATCAGTGCTGACTCCACTCTCCCCCAAAGTCCTTCGGATGAGACAAAAAAACGAGGCCCCGTGTGTGAACGCACGCAGAACATCTTGCGCACACGTTAAATCCTGTTCCGCTTTTTGTAAGAGTAGGTCATTGTGTGCCGGTGGGAACAGATGACATTTAAAAAACTGCATACACACGGGGACTGGATGTAAAAAACCACAAGAGTGTTTATCCCATTATCCTCAATATAAAAGAATAATAAATAATAAAAAAGAATGACAAAAATGAAACATTTTCTTTTCTTTCCTGTCGCTTTTAGGAAGCCGGATGCGGTGGGCCTGACTTCGCAGGCGCGTAACAGCAGTACAGCGCATTTTAGCTCATATGCCACACAGCAGTAGTTGCTGTCTGAGGTTTCGCCAAGAAGAAGAATTACCAAGAAGAATTGCGAAGAATTGTGAAGAAGAAGAATTGCGAAGAAAAAGAATTGCAAAAAAGAAGAAGAATTGCGAAAAAGAAGAATTGCAAAAAAAAGGAAGAAGAATTGCGAAAAAGAAGAAGAAGAAGAAGAGGAAGAAGAAGAAAAAGAAGAAGAAGAAGAAGAGGAAGAAGAAGAAAAAGAAGAAGAAGAAGAAGAAGAAGAAGAAGAAGAAGAAGAAGAAGAAGAAGAAGAAGAAGAGAAGAAGAAGAAGAAGAAGGAGGAGGAGGAGGAGGAGGAAATTATGTTGAGATCACTTTTATGGAGACATTCCACAAAAGCGTACAAGACTTAACCACAGTGCATTTCATCTTTCTGGAGCAAAGTGGCCCTCTTTGAAGTGCAACAGACAAGGATTTTGGGGGATCAAGATCTAAGACTGAGTGACTGGCCATGGCTGTATATACACACACAGACCACTGGGAAAGATACACACAGACCACTAGAAAAGATACACACAGGCTACTGGTAAAGATACACACAGACCACTGGGAAAGATACACACAGACCACTGGGAAAGATACACACAGACCACTGGAAAAGATACACACAGACCACTGGAAAAGATACACACAGACCAATGGGAAAGATACACACAGACCACTGGAAAAGATACACACAGACCACTGGGAAAGATACACACAGACCACTGGAAAAGATACACACAGACCACTAGAAAAGATACACACAGGCTACTGGGAAAGATACACACAGACCACTGGGAAAGATACACACAGACCAATGGGAAAGATACACACAGACCACTGGAAAAGATACACACAGACCACTGGGAAAGATACACACAGACCACTGGAAAAGATACACACAGACCACTGGGAAAGATACACACAGACCACTGGGAAAGATACACACAGACCACTGGGAAAGATACACACAGACCACTGGGAAAGATACACACAGACCACTGGAAAAGATACACACAGACCAATGGGAAAGATACACAGAGGCCACTAGAAAAAGATACACAGAGGCCACTAGAAAAGATACACAGAGGCCACTGGAAAAGATACACAGAGGCCACTGGAAAAGATACACAGAGGCCACTGGAAAAGATACACACAGGCCACTGGGAAAGATACACAGAGGCCACTGGAAAAGATACACACAGACCACTGGGAAAGATACACACAGGCCACTGGAAAAGATACACACAGACCACTGGAAAAGATACACACAGACCACTGGAAAAGATACACACAGACCACTGGAAAAGATACACACAGACCACTGGAATAGAAGCCAAAAGACACAGTGTTGACGGTAAAAAGAACAACATACAGACCCAGTGAGCCAGCAAAACCCGAAAACACACAGGAGTCAGTTTAGCTACGGGGGTGAGTGTACGTCAGGGTGCTCCAAAACAGAGGGATGGAAGGAAAATAAACATTTTCAGGGGGATTCAGACATCGTAGATGCATCAAGGGGTCTGATCTTGACTCTTAAACACTTGAAGAGACAGCGTCTGCAGAGTGTTAGAGAGAGAGAGAGAGAGAGAGAGAGAGAGAGAGAGAGAGAGAGAGAGAGAGAGAGAGAGAGAGAGAGAGAGAGAGAGAGAGAGAGAGAGAGAGAGAGAGAGAGAGAGAGAGAGAGAGAGGTGATTTTGACTTTAGAGCAGCTCATTTCATTTTACAGGTTGCACGCTGGGTATGTCTGCATTTCCGTAACCCTAAAAACGCCGAAAGGAACTACAGTCATGATCTTTGATGTGTATGTACTTTGATTTTCTGCATGTGTGTATACTCTATTTATTTCATTTTCTACCACTTTCAGTCTCGGCAGATTTCTCAGCATGAAATTCAAGCTGCTGTCACCGGGGAGAGCGCGTTGCTACAAGACCAGCGCCATCAATTACTTCCCTTGTCCTTTCCTGTTTTCAACTGTATCTGTTTCCACATTAGAGTGGCTATTTCCTTACATAATTTGGCAGGGGACAACTATACGAAAAGGGAATTAAAGGAACAGCAGGTCTGAATTGAGACTGACATGAGAGATTGTAAGAAAACCCCGTCCCTTATTCAAAAGCCGCCACCGAAATTTGAACCCAGACTTCATGAACCCTCAGGATTGAAATCAAACGATCTCAGCCACCCGGCTACAGCGTCCGTTACAGTGACTCTCAGTTCTTCCAGAATACACTCCTCAACCCAGACACAAACTTCTCTGAGGTTCACCCTGTTCTGTACCAGCCGATGTAGATCATGAAAAGATGCCCCATCACCCTGTTCCATCTTGTCTTCTTTTTTTCTTCAGATATGCTGCAGCTACTTAACTTCTTTTGTCGTTGGAGATTTTCCAAAAGTGTGCACGGCTTTACCACTGTACTGTTTATCTTCCTGTAGAGGCTTTGGAACTCTTTGAAGTAGGACAAAACAAGATGGTGGTGGTGGTATGGCAGGATCAAGTTCAGAGACCTAAGTGACCTGACCATGACTGTATACACACATATACATACACACAGACATACACACACACACACACAAAACACACACAAAACACACACACACACATACATACACACACACATACATATACACACACATGCATACATACACACTTGCACGCACACACACAAACACACACACAAACACACACAACACACACACACGCACACACACACGCACACACACACACACACACACACACACACACACACACACACACACACACACACACACACAAACAACAACACACACACACAGAGGTCAACAGTGGAGGGAGCAACAAAACAAACAAAATGGACAGCAAGAAAACAACAAACCCAAGAACAAAAAACAAACCCAGAGGGCCAGCAAAGCCCGAAAACGGACAGGGATCACGGCAGCAATTCAGGTGGCTAGACTCCACTAGAGAGTGCTCCTACGATAGATAGAAAGGATAAGAGAGAGCGACCATTCTCAGCAAGGGCCCTGAGACTCCAGTTGAATTAAGGGATCTCTTCTTTATCCTGAAGCACTCTACGCGACAGAGTCTGCTTTAGAGGAAGAACACGAGGACAGAGTTTATACTAGACTAAAAAACAAAACTGGCTTCTCTTCCCGTTAGTCAATTTTCATGGGGAAGACTAGTTGTTTGTTGTTGTTTTTTTTTTTTTTTTGAATTTTGAAGCTAAATCTCTTTTTAAGCTTCAAAAAGTACCTATTGAAAAGAATGAAACTTTAACAAGTACCCATTGAAAGGAAATGAGAGTTCAAACAATGCCATTGAAAAGAAATGAAAAAAGTAGGCCACAGAAAAGTGCAACTTACTAACCCCCCCTCACCCCCCCCCCCTACTCCCCACCCCAACCGACCTTCAGCAAAAAGGTGAGTATGAAAATAAAATGCTGAGGTGTGCAGGGAAGGTGGAAGTATTGAGAAGCAGAAGGCAGTTAGGCAGATGCAGATGCAGATGAAAGAGAGAGAGAGAGAGAGAGAGAGAGGGGGGGGGGGGGACAAGTGTATGGGGTAGGGGGGGATGGACTAGAAAGGTCGCTCTTGTTTGCAGCAGCTTGCATTGATCCATAGTCAGAAGGGGGGGGGGGGGGGAGGAAGGAGGGCGACACTCCACTCCACTGCTGCAGACCAAAGTGCAAATAATTGGGAAGAATGGTGGTGGTAAAGGAGTGAAGATGGGGTAACTTCAGTTCCGGTTTCAGTGTGCTCTTAAGCAAGATTGTACTACTTGCTTGATGCGTCAAAAGAGTATTCATAGCCTTGGTACTTTATTTTAAATAGGATATTTCTTGCTTTAGAAGAAAACGCAGAATCTCACACCATAGCCGGATGAGCTGGGGATGACTTATCAGGCAACTTACTGGCAGTGTAACGCTTTTTCTGTGATATGACAAAGAACAATTGTTGTTGTTTGAGCGTTCGAGAAAGGAGTAAGCCAATGAGATATGTCAAAGTCACCTAAAAATTCTCTGAGTGTGTTTTGAAGTGTGAAGAAATCCGTGCGAAAACAAGCTACCAATTTGTGGGGTTGTCCATATCAATGTTTTTTTTTTTTTTAGCCCAGCAAATCTCTTAAGCGGAGTAAAATAGGAACAATAACAATCAGATATAATGATACAAAGTTTGTCAGAAACTAAAGTATTCCTGCCTGGAAAAAGTTACAACAAATCCTAATCTTTAACGAAGAAGATCATATATATTTATATTAAAACTATGTTTTTCTTGTTTATCATCATCATCATCATCATCATCATCATCATCATCATCATCAGCAGCAGCAGCAGCAGCAGCACATTCTCGTAAATTGAATTCTTCATAGCAGTTTTCGCTCCTTGCATTCTGCTTTGCATTCTCCTTTTTTTCATTTTTCTTCTCTTCGTTTGTCTTTCCCCCCCTCGTCATTCCTTGTATTCTTCTTTGCATTCTTCACATTCTTTTTCTACACATTCTTAATATTTTAATTTAATATTCTTTTCTGTAGTCTGCTTCTTTGCATTTGATTTCCCATTTTGCTTCATTGCATTCTACTTTGCATTCTTCTGCTTTCTTCTTTCCTTCTTCTTCCCTCTTCAATTTTACTCGTCAACATTTTTTTTTCTCTACCACCCCTCTCCTATCTCGTTTTTGCTTTTAACAGGGAAAGTATTCTAATATTATCTGATTGATGTATCAAGTGTGTACGTGTGTCAGTGTGTGCGTGCGTGCGTGCGTGCGTGCGTGTGTGTGTGTGTGTGGGGGGGGCGTGCATGCGTGTGTGTACGTGTGTGCGTGTGTGTGTGTTTGTGTGTGTGTGTGTGTGTGTGCGCGCGCGTGCTTGCGTGTGTAAACGTGTGTGTGTATGTATGCGTGTGTGTATGTGTGTATGTGCGTGTTTGTGTGTGTGTGTGTGTTTGTGTGTGCAAGCGTGCGTGCGTGCGATAATATGTGTGTATGTGTGTGTGCGCGCGTGGGTTTCAAATATCAAATATTAGCTTTCTTTTTTTGCTTACGAACACTGGCGTACAAGTGCTTTGCGTTTCAGGCAAGCTGACGTATGGCAGACACACACATGTCTTCTCCTCACCGCGGAATAGTTCCCGATAAGAAAGATAGATTTTCAGGGATGCTGAAGAATGATGCCAACACGTGGCAGTGTTTGTCTCAGTCAGCAAGGATTATGATAAATTTAATGAAAAAAAAACCCGAAACAAACTTACACTCATGTACACCCCGTGGATGCTTGCAGATACACCCACGCAGGTATATACGTAAATAATCGCGCATCCACGCGCGCGCATGCAGACATACACACACATTTACACACACATACGCGCATGCACGCACACATCACAAACTCATGCGCGCACACTCAGAGCTCTCTCTCAACACGCAACACACACAATACCTGCCCCCACACATCAACTCTCTCCACATACACGCTAACCACCCAAACCCCCCCACCTACCCCCCACCCACCCCACACCATACCCCCCCACACACACAACACACAGACACACCAAGAAGCACACATACACACACACATGTTGTTTTTTTTTTGAATGTAATGACTGTCCTTTCTCTTATAAACACCAACACAGAAGGAGAGGGAGAATATAAACATTTGGAATGCTCTAGTACATACACACACACACATACACACACACACACACACACACACACACACACACACACACACACACACACACACACACACACACATAACAGCTAAGCTGTTTTCTTCCTTAGTTCTCTTTAGTACTTTGTAGAATAGGCCGTTACACCGTAACACACAAACACGCGCGCGCACACACACAAAACACACACACACACACACACGCGCGCGCGCGCGCGCACACGCACGCACGCAGGCGCGCGCGCGCACACACACATACTCACATATGAATGCAGGCACACGTGGCGTGCACACACTCATACACATACACGCACATTCTCTCTCTCTCTCTCTCTCTCTCTCTCTCTCTCTCTCTCTCTCTCTCTCTCTCTCTCTCACACACATACACACGCACGCGCGCGCGCACACACATACACACACATTTTTTGTCTGATATCACTATTTAGTGGAAGGACGTTAAACTGAAGAAGAAGAAGAAGAAGAAGAAGAAGAAGAAGAAGAAGAAGAAGAAGAAGAAGAACACACACACACACACACACCACACACACACACACACACACACCACACACACACACACACACACACACACACACACACACACACCACACACACACACACACACACACAACACAACACAACACAACACAACCACACACAACACACACAACACAACACAACACAACACAACACAACACAACCACACAACACAACACACACACACACACACACACACACACACAACACACACACACACACATACACACACACACACACACACACACACACACACACACACACACACACACACACACACACACACACACACACACACACACACCAATACTGTCGCGTGTCCGTCGTGTTATAGACCTAACTCTCGACGCAAGCCAACCAATCAACCAACCAACCAACCAACCAACCAACCAAACAACCAACCAACCAAACAACCAACCAACCAACCAACCAACCAACCAACCAACCAACCAACCAACCAACCAACCAACCAACCAACCAAACCAACCAACCATAGCAGGGTCTTTCTCACCTGCCGTCTGTTGGCTGTGATCTTTGCTGCTAAAATCAGTCAAGCGAGTTCAATGTGTGATGATGGGCATGGGTGACTGCTTGCCCACCATGTCATTATTATAGTACAGTGTGCCATCGGTTAGGGTAGTGTAGAGAGCTAGTAGGAAAGAATTGGAACTGTGGTGTGGTGTGGTGTGGTGTGGTGTAGTGTAGTGTGGGGTGGTGTAGGGTGAGATGGTGTGGTGTGGTGCGGTGTGGTGTGGTGTGGAGTGGTGTAGTGTGGTGTAGTATGGTGTGACGTGGTGTGGTGTGGCGTAGTGTGGTGTGGCGTGGTGTGGTGGGGTGTAGTATGGTGTGGCGTGGTGTGGTGGGCTGTGGTGTGGTGTGGTGTGGTGTGGTGGGTGTAGTGTGGCGTGGTGTGGGGCGGTGTGGTGTAGTGTGGTGTGGTGTGGTGTAGGGTGGTGTAGTATGGTGTGGTGTGGCGTGGTGTAAGGTGGAGTGGGTGAATGATGTGGATGGGGCTACGAAGCGGTGCTGTGTTACGTTACACATCGTGGTGGTGTGGTTGGGTGTAGGATGTGTGAGTGTGTGTGTGGGGGGGAGGGGTGTTGGGGATAGGGATGGGGGCTCTGTGAGTGCATATGTGTATGAGTGTGTGTGTGTATGTGTGAGAGTATGTGTGTGTGTTGTAATATGGTGTGTGGTGCGATCAGATATGACATAGTGTGATGTATTGCTTTGTGTCAGATTGTGCTTTATTCTGCGGTATTCTGTCAAATAATTTTCGGTGTATGCGGGTGGCATAGCCTAGCTGGTAGAGCGGTGTGCTCGTGATCTGATGGCCTAGAGTCGAGGCACCCGTTGGAGGGGATGTTTCCCATGGAGTTTGCATCAGCACTGACTCCATTTCCTTGAATTCCTTTGAACGAGACTATAAACCGAGGCTCCGTATGTCAACGCACGCAGAACATCTCGCGCACAAATTAAAACCCATTCCGCAATTTGGTAGAGTAGTATAATTATTGTGTGCAGGTAGGAAAGGATGACAATTTGTTTTGAAAAGTACATGCATACTCGCGTCCTGTTTAGACATCATCACTTAAGTAGGAATTTAAACAGTTTTATACAAATATGCTGCAAGCTGTTTTATGACTCAGACAAACAGAGATACAGACTAGACAAAGAGAGAGTCAGGGAGATAGCATGTCTGCACTGTTTCAACCCTATAAATAAATGCACCGCTATCAGAGCCACCTGCCGGAGGAGAGGTTCGATTCCCGGCCCGCCGCTCGCTCCATTCCATCCCAGCGCTCAAAGCAATCTGCTTACACGCTTACCTTCCTGCCTGACAAGGACACTGCCCATTACCGCTTGCAGGGACATCAATACCTCCCCCCCTCCCTCTTTTACCTTCATCCTCATTCCCCATTCTACCTCCACCACCAACATCACCACTACCACTACCGCCACCTGTCTATTCTCTCCTCCCCGCACTCTCTCTCTCAGTCTCTCCCAGTCCTCTTTTCATATCTCTGTCTCTGTATGTTTCTGTCTCTATCTGTCTCTGTATTTCTGTCTCTGTCTCTGTCTCTCTGTCTCTGTCTCTGTCTCTGTCTCTCTCTCTCTCTCTCTCTCTCTCTCTCTCTCTCTCTCTCCTCTCTCTCTCTCTCTACACGCTCTTTCCCAGCATCTGTTTCTCTCTGTCTGTCCCTGTCTGTCTGTCTATCTGTCTGTCTGCCTGTCTCTGTGTGCCTGTGTGTCTGTCTGTCTGTCTTCGTCTATCTCTCTGTCTCTGTCTCTGTCTCTGTGTGTTTGTGTGTGTGTGTGTGTGTGTGTGTGTGTGTGTGTGTGTGTGTGTGTGTGTGTGTGTGTGTGTGTGTGTGTGTGTGTGTGTGTGTGTGTGTGTGTGTGTGTGTGTGTGTGTGTGTGTGTGTGTATGTGTGTGTGTGTCTGTGTCTGTGTCTGTGTCTGTGTGTGTCTGTCTGTCCGTCTCTCTCTCTGTGTCTCTCTGTCTCTTCCAGAATTATTTTCCATCTGTCTCTTGCCTGTCATCCTCTTGGTGTTTGTTGTTGTTTTATTTTCATTTTCATTTTCCTTTGCAATTTGCGGAGAATGATTCAGAAGGACACTATGCCAAACTTATTCTGCTAGACTGTGTGACTGTCACTCAGTCATGCACAAGAGAAGGGACAACAGATGGAAGGACTACAGTAAAGAAAGCATGAGGGGAGCAAGGTATAAGACAGACACGGGAAAAGGAAGTGATGGGAGAGAGAGAGAGAGAGAGGAGAGAGAGAGAGAGAGAGAGAGAGAGAGAGAGAGAGAGAGAGAGAGAGAGAGAGAGAGAGAGAGAGAGAGAGAGAGAGAGGAGGAGAGACAGACAGACAGACAGACAGACAGACAGACAGACAGACAGACAGACGGGACAGGCAGACAGACAGACGGACAGACAGACAGACAGGCAGGAAGGTAGGCAGACAGACAGTCAGACAGACAGACAGAAATAAATATATACACAAAGACAGAAAAACAATGGGGAAGCAGACAGAGATAGAACGATACACACATCAAAATAAATCAGAGGACAGGCACACAAAACACACTCCTACCAACAAACAACCCACCCCCCTCCCCAAGTAAACAAATTTTTAGAGCTTAGAGGTTTGAATCTCGTTCAGGGGGATATTTTCCTCTGGAGTTGACATCAGTCCTGACTCCACTCTCCCCGAAAGTCCTTCAGATGAGACTAATGCACATAAATTAAAAACCTGTTCTGTTTTCAGAGGAGTAGGCCATTGTGTGCCGGTAGGAACGGATGACAAAATTTACAAAACTGCATTCACACGGGAACTGGATGTAGAAAAGCACATGGGTTCCTTGAAAATAAAAGGAAAAGAAAAGAAAAGCTTTGTACTCATTATGTTAGGCGTCTTGAATAATGGTTACCATTATGACAGGAAAAGAAATTACAACAAAATAAGGAAACATACAAACAAAAACGCCTACACTGCAAAGAAAAGAAAAAACAAGAACCTATAAGAAACTCCCCAAAACAACGAACAATCAAAGAAATAAAAAATCCTCCGTCAATGGGTATGACAAGAACCATTATTTTCAGTGTTCTAAACAAGCGTGTCCGTTTCAAGAGAGCAATCTCGAAGAAGGACCATGGCACCTTTTGAATCTGGCAATGTTCATTAGTTGACTAAATTCACGACATTGGTTTGTCATGTGGAAGTAATTCGTGCATTGATACTACAGTCTGTATTACTTCCCTTCTGTATGGACATGGGCAATCACAACATATGGAGGTCTTATTGATTTCTTTTCTTCTATTGTGACATTTGTTTTAATGTTAGAAAACTGTCAATAAGTACGACTTTATTTTGATCAGTAGGACTGTGATTACAATGGCTGTGATTGTCTTTTTTTCTTCTTTTTATTATAGATACCATGGTTGTCATTGTCGTTGTAGTCCTCATCAAAATCATCATCATTAATTTTCCTTTCTTGCCCTTGTTCTTCCTGTTCTTCTTGTTCTTCTTGTTCTTGTTTCATGTTTTCTTCTTTTTCGTCTTCTTTTTCGTCTTCTTCTTCTTCTTCTTCTTCTTCTTCTTCTTCTTCTTCTTCTTCTTCTTCAGTGACTTCTACTCAAGGACAAAAAAATACACAACAGATGGGAGGAAATGATGCTTCTCTAGGGGCCAGCATATTGAGGGCGGTGCCCATCTCCTCTTCCTCGCTGCTTTACCTTCCCTAACCCTAGAGAGGACAGGTGCCCATTTACAGCTGGGTAAAACTGAGGGACTGTACTGAAACCGAGGTGCGCAAACGGTCACCCATTCACTTGGTAGCCACGTTCAATGCTGCTTAACCGTAGCTTGGGGAAAGCGAGTGCTCTGACCACTGAACTATTCCGTCTCCTTCTGTAGGGTACCCCCCCCCCCAAAAAAAAAGACAAAAGAAAAAGAGAGAACTAAGAAGAAGAAAAGGAAGAAAGTATGGTGAGACCATGATCTTCCTTGTTCTGCGCTGCACCCATTTTCTCTGGCAATATCTGAGAACGCTCACTGCACTCTTTGAACCCAGCAATTTTCATTAGTGGACTCCAGTGCACTAACGATCACGCCGCTTGGAAGAAATTAAAGTATCGATACCAGTTTTGGTGTTTTTCTCAAGCGTGGATTAATCTTTCTTCAAAACCTGGCAGTTTCATTTTTTTTCTTTCTTATTTTTTTTTTCGCTGGGAGGGTCTTTTACATGAAAGCTGTCAATAACTCTGATATTAATATTTTCAGCGCCATTCTGTCGATATTGCACTTCCATGCTGCAAACATAGTCACTTGGAAAGGAGATTTTTCTTTTCTTTTACTTAATTGTCATGATTGGCAGGAGAGACAGAGAGAGGAAAGGGGGGGGGGGGGGGGGGGGGGGGGGGGGGGGGGGGGGGGGGGGGGGGGGGGGGGGGGGGGGGGGGGGGGGGGGTAGGGGGGGGGGGGGGGGGGGGGGGGGGGGGGGGGGGGGGGGGGGGGTGGGGGGTAGAGAGAGGAGAGAGTCAACAGAACAGGTAAAAAAGACAGACAGACACAACACAAATAAAAGGACAGACAGTTACATAACAGACAAAACTGACAACAAACGACACAGAAAACAAGAAAACAAATTTTTCAAATCATTCCCCGTCATCAAAAAAAAAAAGGGCAATACTCTATGGTAACAAGA
The DNA here is from genome assembly GCA_030674155.1 of Stramonita haemastoma. Classification (NCBI taxonomy): domain Eukaryota; kingdom Metazoa; phylum Mollusca; class Gastropoda; order Neogastropoda; family Muricidae; genus Stramonita; species Stramonita haemastoma. The sequence continues at coordinate 542 of JASPKP010003232.1, read as the reverse complement.
AAACCTATCTTTCCCCTTTGTTCCGCATTTGGGGAATTTCCCTGCATCCCGACCACAACCAACATTCCCAAAAAAGCTTAACCCTGCACAATTTACGCACTGGGGCTAAGTGCTTCCAGACTTCAACGGGAAAATTAAATTTTAGTATCACAAAAATAAACCCCTTTCCGCTCCCCCTTTCCTTTCACTTGGAGATTAAAGCAAATTTGGGGAATCACTTTGTCTTTTATTTCTCCTTTTTTTCACAAAAAGGTCTGTTGTCACGGGGATTTGTCAATTATACCTTTTTTGTTGTTGGGTCAAAAATTTTTACAGAATTATTGGGATAAGGGTGTAATTTAATGAAAACAACGCTCCCACTTGCTTTATGGGCAGAATTATTTATTTTTTATTTTTTTTTTTTTCCACCTTTATGTCAAGCAGATTTCTCGCGTTTAAATTTTCGGGTGCTTCCCTGGGGGAAGAGCGCGTCGCCAACATTGGCACGTCAACCCATTAAAAAAAAAAATATATATAAAGCCCTGACCGGCCCTGGGGACTCC
>JASPKP010003231.1:10000-15000 GCA_030674155.1 Stramonita haemastoma | reverse complement strand
TTTTCCTTCCAAAAGTGTTCCTGTTGTTAATTGTAATGTGTAGGATGTGCATTTGGGGGTTTGGGGATTTTCTGGGGGGGGGGGGTGTTGTTTTTTTGAACTCTATACACTAAATTTAATTATGAAAAGGGAGAAGTCTCTGTGTTTTCTGTGTTTTGTATTACTACTGTTTTGACATTTTTGAATGTAGGTTTGCCAGTACCCTTGTGTTTATAAAGGATGTGTTCGTTGTAATGCTGTCTGTGTAAGGCTGAGCATCTCTCTCTCTCTCTCTCTCTCTCTCTCTCTCTCTCTCTCTCTCTCTCTCTCTCTCTCTCTCTCTCTCCTCTCTCTCTCTCTCTCTCTCTCTCTCCTCTCTCTCTCTCTCTCTCCTCTCTCTCCCATCACCTTGTCTTGCAACCCCATACCTATTAATATATCACACACCCTCCTATAAAGATGCAAAAAAGGTGTGTTTACAGTAATTGTACCATCTTCACCTTTTTGAACGTCTGCGATGCTAATTTCCTGTGTGTCTTACATTTGTTTTCAACTTGTACTTTTTCATGCTTCTTTTTTTTTCTCCTTCCATGTCTTCCTCCATGATGTTTTGTCTGACTTCTATTTGCAAAGAGTAGTGACTATTGTCTACCCCTGCCTGGTAACGGTGTAGGGTTGCTCTGTTTTTTTTTGTCAAGTTTTGCTCCCATGGAGAAAAGTAATGATTGTGCCTGTTCGATGGATTTTATATGCACTACACTATATTACAGCCGCTGCTGTAGCCTAGTGGTTAGGGCGTTGGATTCGTAATCTAAAGGTTGCGGGTTCGATCCTAGCTTCCGGCTATGGCGTTGTGCCCTTGGAAAAGGCACTTTACGGCTATTTTCTCACCCCACCCAGGTGTAAAAGGGGTACCAAACTTGTGTTGGGGGTTAACCCTGCGATAGACTGGCGTCCTATCCAGGGGGGAGTCTATGACGCAGTCGCTTAATGCCAGAGAAACCGGGATAAGCACCGGCCTAATGAGCCTTAGGCTCGGGACAGACTAAAAACTTTTAACTAACACTATATTACACTACATTATATTACAGTGCACTGGTACATTTTATTGCTGCTACATTCCACTGCATACCAGTGCGTTAGCCTACAGAACATGACATCATCTTACATTACGTCATATATCCCGTGGTCTTTTTGATTTGAGGAACACCGTAGATGACAGGGCAGGAAGCCCTTGTCTTTGTTCTGTGTCTAGGAATTGTACAGCCTGAACAGACAACAGCGTGTACAGTATAACACAGATGGACTTCTTCTTCATCTTCTTCGCAATTTTCTTCTTCTTCTTCTTCTTCTTCTTCGTCTTCGCAATTCTTCTTCTTTGCAATTGTTCTTCTTCGCAATTCTTCTTCTTCGCAATTCCTCTTCTTCGCAATTCTTCTTCTTCTTCTTCGCAATTCTTCTTCTTCTTCTTCGCAATTCTTCTTCACAATTCTTCTTCTTCTTCTTCTTCTTCTTCTTCTTCTTCTTTCTTCTTCTTCTTCTTCTTCTTCTTTGCAATTCTTCTTCGCAATTCTTCTTCGCAGGTCTTCTTCGCAGTTCTTCTTCGCAATTCTTCTTCGCAATTCTTCTTCTTCTTCGCAATTCTTCTTCTTCCTCGCAATTCTTCTTCTTCTTCTTCTTCTTCTTCTTCTTCTTCTTCTTCTTCTTCTTCTTCCTCGCAATTTTTCTTCTTCGCAATTCTTCTTCGCAATTCTTCTTCTTCGCAATTCTTCTTCCTCGCAATTCTTCTTCGTCTTCTTCGCAAAATTCTTCTTTGCAGTTCTTCTTCTTCTTCACGATTCTTCTTCTTCTTCGTAAGTCTTCTCTAAATGTTCAGGCAGCAACTATTGTTGTCTGTCATATGAGCGAAAACGTGTCGCGCTGCCGTTAAGCGCCTGACAAGTCAGGCCCAGCGCATCTGACTCCGGTGTAATACAGATGGACAAGACCCAAGCAAAAAAATGATAGTTATAGGCAAAAGTTACTCCAATGTTTTGTTATCAAGCAAGGCACTATACAGAACTCGTTTGAAAACATAGCCGTTGGAAGCTTTACTTTTTTGGGGATTATTCCTCAACTTCTGTTGTTTTGTTTAGTCGACATCAATATAGAGGCAATTATGTTGCAGTTCGTATTCATTTATTATCGTATAAGAGAATAACATGAAGAGTAAGGCTATGCGTAACTTTATGGAGTTTTTATTTGGTGCGGGGGGGGGGGGGGGGGGGGGGGGGGGCTACATCAAAGCCATGAGTAAGGAGTGTTTTGATGCACTCCTGTTCAAGAAATAACACGAAAAGTGTAAGCATGTGCACAACTTTATTGAGTTGTTTTGTGATGTTTTTTGTTGTTGTTTTTTTTTTCATCAAAGCATTGCGTAGCTAGTGTTTTGGTCATGTACAACTTCAGAAAATGTTGACAGGTTTCATTATCTATGCCTGCAAAAGCCCTGACTAAAATCTGGATACGTGTCCATTACTAAACTGTATGTTTATTGATATCCACCGTTGAACTACAAAAATTGTAAATAATAATAATAATAATAATAATAATAATAATAATAATAATGATAATAATAATAATAATGATAATAATGGTGGTAGTGATGATGATGAGGAGGAGGAGGAGGAGGAGGAGGAGGAGGAGGAGGAGGAGGAGGAGGAGGAGGAGGATATTATTATTTTTATCATCATTATTATTATTATTATTATTATTATTATTATTATTATTATTATTATTATTTTATTATTATTATTATTATATCAAAAGTTGTCATCAGTCACTTCTGACTTTTTAAACATAAACTTTGTCCCCGGATGTCTTTGTTCTCAAAATATTTTGTATATTACTATATGTATATTATTCTCAGTCAAACTTATTTTTTGTCAATGTTAGAAGTGTTGTGAACGCATGAGACAGTTCTGTCTATTTTTGTCAGCCACACTGAATACTACTCTTAGGCTTCCATTTTGTATATATTTTTTTCAGTTGTATACTATCATCTATGATACATCCTGCAATGGTTTGGGGACATTTGCGTTAAATATTACTTTTTATCATGCATGGACATTCCAACCACTATTATCATAAAATAAAATGCTTGGTTTTGAAGACAAAGATCTACATGATCGCTTGTGCATTGAGAAAACCAAACCAATTTACCTGAACACAATGCTTGAGTCTCATTAACTTTTCCACATAGTGTGTCTTTTTTTTTTTCTTCTTCGCACGAAATTGGTTTCAAAATATCCGCTTTTATTGCTAGACATTTTATATGCAACGCATTTTTTTTCCATTTCTGAATGTTTACTATTAAAATTTGCTAAAACCATAAATTCTTATTGATTGCTTGTGTGTTGTATAGGTCGAATGCAAGCGCTTTGATTTGTTTTTGCAAGATATAGCGCTATATAAATTCCATGTATTATTATTATCATTATAAGATAATTCTGGAACTGCTTTAAACCCACATGACCCACTTCTATTCACTCTAGAAAAACAAAAAACTTCTTGTATGCATGCGTTGTAGAATATTTGCTGGCTGTGTTTTAGTAGTTCCTGGTGTCATGTTTGTGCTTCTTGTCCAAAAGTCTCAGCAGCCAAGTTTGCCTGCAGCGGCTCACAGACATGCCAGCGCCAGAGAGAAGCAGCCAGGCCAGAGTATTGATTGAAAGATAATGACGTGGACAGTCAACACCTGTGCGTGGTCCAGTCCGTACAACAGTCACCATGCACACAATCATGCACGGACTTAGCATATGTGCACACTTTTGCAGGCACGTTCGTGTACACATGCATGTAGGTGTACAATACACGAACACACGCATTCGCATACTCATGCACACAGCATGAGTGTTTATGCCTGTGCACATGCATGTATACACATACGTTCGTACAAACAACGCGCACGCACGCAGGAACACACGCATGCACTCATGCACGCGTGCACTCATACACACACGTACACAACTCGTGCACGCACGCACGTACACATGAACACACATACACTCACACACACACACACACACACCACACACACACACACACACACACACACACACACACACACACACACACACACACACACACACACACTGCACTGCTAAAGAATCCCTTTCTTCCTTTCTTTGATTTTCTTTTTCCTTTTTTTTCCTGTCACCCCACCACCACCACCACCACCACCACCACCACACACACCCTCCACCCTCCGATTTTTGGTTTCAATGTTAAGCCATAAAAAGCATGGATCTCCAACTTTATACAGTAAAAAAAAAAAAAGGTTTTACCTCAGAGGAATGTTTTTCAAAGCCTATTACTTGGTAACTGGATTCTTGTCTTTGTGGGGGGAAAAGAAAGAAAAGAAAAACAATGGACAGAGCCCCTTCCCTGGTAAACACATACTTAGCTTTCTGAGGGAAAAAAGAAAAGAAAAAAGAGAATAGGCTACGTACAGGACTGCCTCAAGTGAAAAGAGTTGATGATAGTAATTCCTGAAGTTACTAGCCTGTATAAGCGGCTTCAAATGTAAAGACTAATAAATACCAATAACAGGAAGCAGAGGAACAAGGGGGGAGGGAGGAAGCTGGTTGCAAAACAATCAGTGGTGCCCCCATGGTCTACAAGACTACGGAGTAAGTGACGGTGAAATACCAAAATCAATAAGTTCCTCCGCACAAAAGATAGTTCCTAGATATGATAGATCGCTGTGTCAATTTGTCTCTCTTCGAAAGAAAACTCATGTGGTCTTTCTTACTGCTGTTTTCACTGTGTGTTGTTCTGTCATTATTTTGTTGTAGATCTAGACTATATCTCTCATTATGTGATGTACAAAAAGCCAAGTCTCTCTCTCTCTCTCTCTCTCTCTCTCTCTCTCTCTCTCTCTCTCTCTCTCTCTCTCTCTCTCTCTCTCTCTCTCTCTCTCTCTCTCTCTCTCTCTCTCTCGCTGGTTTTAAGAGAGGATATTCCACTATAGATCATATGTT
>JASPKP010003231.1:2500-5000 GCA_030674155.1 Stramonita haemastoma | reverse complement strand
CACACACACACACACTCTCTGTCTCTCTGTCTCTCTCTCTGTCTCTCTGTCTCTTTGTCTCTCTGTCTCTCTCTCTCTCTGTCTCTCTGTCTCTCTGTCTCTGTCTCTGTCTCTGTCTCTGTCTCTCTCTGTCTCTCTCTCTCTCTCTCTCTCTCTCTCTCTCTCTCTCTCTCTCTCCTATTCCTTCTTATTTTCTTCCTCCTCATTTTACACCTCCTCTCCCTCTTCCTCCTACCCTCTTCCTCCTCCTCCTCCACTTCCACCTCTTCTTTCTCCTCCTCTTCCTCAACTCTTTTTCCTCCTCTCCTTCATATCTTCCAGTTTCCTCCAATATTTCGTCCTTTTTCAGAACCACTCTTAGTTTTCCCTGTGTCCATACTTTCTCCCGGTAAAATGCCAAACGGTGTTGCTCAAGAGAGAGCTTCTGACAGCCATCTCCACCTTTCTGGAGGTCTGTAATAGCAGTATCCTCTGTGCCTTTCCTCTTGTTCCGGGCCTGTCCTCTGCATCTTCCGTTCTGGTGCTTTCATGTCACTGCGATCTCTGTCGGTTGCAGTTTGGCAGGATTTATGTCTGGTACAGGAATGTATGGATCTTTTGTGAGCTGTTTTTTTTTGTTTGGTTTTTGTTTTTGTTTTTTTTGCTTTGAGAGAATGTTAACATTTCCTCTTTCTGGAGAGGACCTTGCATATGTAAGATAGTTCACACACACACACACACACACACACACACACACACACACACACACACACACACACACACACACACTCACACACACACACACACACACACACACACACACACACACACACACACACACAACACACACAACACACACACACACACACACTTACATGGGGGACGGGATAGCCTTGTGGTTAGAATATTGTGCTCACAATTTGACGACCCGGGCTCAAATCCCGTTCGAGGGGATTTTTCCCCCTGGAGTTAACATCAGTGCTGACTCCATTCTCCCCAAAAGTCCTTCGGGTGAGACTATAAACCGAGGCCCCCAACCACACAGAACATCTTGTGCACACGTTAAATCCTATTCTGCTTTTCGGAAGAGTAGGCCATAGTGTGCCGATGGGAACAGATAACAAAATTTACAAAACTATACACACGGGGACTGGATGTAAAAAAAAACAAAAAAAACACACGAGTGCTTATTTCATTATCCTCGATATAAAAGAATAAATAAATAAATAAAATAATACACACGCACACATACACACACATGCGCACGCACGCATGCACGCACACACACACACACACACACATGCGCACGTGCCTGCGCGTGCGAGCACTCACGCAGACGTACTGAAGCTAGCACACTGGCATTTAAAACCAAGTATTCACACCAAGTGGTAACAAAAGGAAATGTTGAGAATGATCACAAGAATGTTGGACACTTTTCTTGTTAAAGCTTTGTTGTGCTTTTCCCCTGGTGGTTGTTGGTTGTGGGTTTATTTTTCCATGTTGCCATTTTCCCCCAATATGATAATGACTGTATCTAAAGAGATATGTTGTTACAATATAAAATATGCAATAGAGTACACGACCAAACAATATCACACAAAGCAGCAGTGTAATCTTATAGAATACAATACAACACATCGTTCTGAATACAGTACAACACAGCACAGTCAAATGCAAATCAATACGAAATGATAAAAAACACTTCTCACACATTCAACGCGTATAATATCTAGTAATAATCAAAGCAATGATAGAAGTCCATTTAAAAAATTGTAGGAAACTTAATCAGATAATGACACGTTTATAAAAAATTTATAATATATATATATATATATATATATTATATATATATATATATATATATATATATATATATATATATATATATATAATATATATATATTAGGTTGCATGTTCTTCCACGCAAACGCCATTGTATTAAATGAAGAATGTAAGAATGCAAGGCATATTTTGAAGCTTGCAAGAACAATGTTGTTTTTCTTTATTAAAGATTTCCCGCAAAGGGACACTACTGACAATGAATCAAAGGTCCTCCTATATGTAGAATTACAAGAGATATTAACCCTTTGCTTTCCGTATCGGATTTGTCGTTTCTGATATATTTCATGTTCTCCCCAAGCTTCTTTTTTCTTCTTAAATATTTCCAGTAGTCATTCTCCTGCCGTTTTTCCCTATGAAAATATCCTTTGAAAACTCTCAAAAGCAAAAGAAAAGCTGGCTGGCTAATTGGTTGGTTGGTTGTTTAGATGACTGGTTGGTTGACTGGTTGTTGGTTGGTTGGTTGGTTGGTTGGTTCGTTGGTTCGTTCGTTCGTTCGTTTGTTCGTTCGTTTGTTTCTTGATAGATGGATGAATGGATTGATATGGACGCATCATTCACAGATAGACCCAGGGTTGTTTTAGATGAATAAAGAAAAACCCAACAAGAAAGGATTATGCTCTGACGATTTCAGATAAACCTAATCTAAAAACAAATTGACGTCTCTCAGCATTAATCTCAA
>JASPKP010003230.1:0-20445 GCA_030674155.1 Stramonita haemastoma | reverse complement strand
TGTGTGGTGTGGTGGGGGGGGTTTGTTGGCATGTTTGTTTGCGCGCAATCAGGTGCACTGTGTAAGCATTTTTTTTTACTGCTTGGTTTCATACTAAAAAAATTTTAAAAAAAGGGGTTGTAATACAGAGACCCAAATCTTCATAAAAATTTGAAGATAACATGACCCAACCTTCCATCCCTCTTCCACCCCCCCCCCCCCCAAAAAAGCAAACACACACACACACACACACCCACACACACCCCACACACACACACACAAAAACACACACACACACACACACACAAAACACACACAAAACAAACACACACACAACACAAACACACACACACACACACACAACAACACACACCACCCACACACACACACACAACACACACACACACAAAAAAGCACGCACACATCACATAAAAACTAAAAAGAAAAAAAAACGATTAAAATGACCTTTAAAAAGAAAAAAGAAAAGTCAAGGGGAAAAAGTTCCTAAACAAACTTTAAATATCGTAACGAAAACCCATCTAATAAAGAGTAAAAACTAAAACCTTGAAACCATAACCCCTTTGTGATGGGGCATTGCGATTGTCCCTTTTCAAAACTGAAATATGACAACATGCCGTCTCATAGCGACCCTTGTCACAACTGTTTTGGGGCGCCAACATTCACAGCGGTGTTTTTCCGAAACAACAGACAGACATTTCCTCTGTCTTGTAAACTGCCAAAATGAACACCACTGCCAAAAAAAAAATATATCATCCGTCCAGGATCAACAATGACTCTTTGTCATATCCACTTCCATATAATAAATATTTATTATTATATATTATTATATTATTATTTATTTAAATAATATTTTTATGCCTGTGATTCTGGGCCCCCGACCGAGATTTGGATAGAAGAGTACAGGCTTTTTTTTAAGGAAAAATAACATTAAGCTGTAAAAATGAACAAGAATCAATACAAAGAGTATGGCAGAGAGACAGGGAGAAACAGCTCCAACTGTCAATGAACTAAATTACAACACGGGATTCAATGACATTTTAAAAATAGCAGGGGGAAAAAAAACTCCCCAAACTGCCATATAAAAAGGGGAAAATACAAACAAAGTATTCCTGCCAATTAAAAGAAACAGGTAGAAAAAATTTACTACAAGCGTCAGATGACCCCGAAAAAAAAAACAAAGTATTCCCTGACAGGTAGAAGAAATTGAAGCTGTCTTTACCCGAAAAGAGCAGAAAAAAGTATTCCCATCCCCTTTTTAAAAGTAGACACGTATAGTAATTTGAAGCTGTGAGATGACACAAAACACAGACAAAACCTCCATGACGTTAAAAAAAATGGTAGAAGAAATTTAAAAACTGCAATGAACTGAAATCAGCGGGCAGAGTATTTCATGACGTTAAAAAATAGGTAAAAGTAATTTTGAAGGGTCAATGAACTAAAACAGCAGCGAGTATTTCAGACAGTTAAAAAAAAATAGGTAGAAAAAAAAAACTAAAGTCGCAAAAAAAAACTAAAAGATGACATATAGGTAACACTAACGAACGCTATCAGATGAAAGGATATCACAAACAAAATGCATTTACTTTTTTTTTTTTTTTTGGGATAATGATAAAGCACTTTTGGCCTTTTTAAATCTTCCCTGTGTAATGAAGTTTTGTCAATTTGCCATTTTCCCAACGGGACACGTGCCTAACTTTTTAAAAGGGAATTGGGGTTTTAACGTGCGCACAAGATGTTCTGTGTGGGAAAGGATGGGGAAACCATGTTTATAAAAACCCCTTACAGCACTTTTGGGGGGAGTCGCCCCTGGGTGTTTTTCAGAGGAAAATTCTCTTTAAGGAAATTTTGAACCCCGGGGCAGCAGATTACAAAACAATACACCATTCCAACCACATGTGCTGGAATACAAAAAACAACAAAAACTGACAAACGCAAAACCATAACCAAGTTGTCACACATAAACACAACTTGCAACAACATTAGATAGGCAGACAGATATTAATTTTTTTTACTGTTGGGGTTCGTCTGTGGTTTCTCTGAAACGTTAAAAATAATTCATTTAGCTCAGAAAAATTGTTCACAAACAAAATAATCAAGGGTGAAAAACAACCAAAAATGGTATAAGCCCCCCCAGGCAGACATACACACAGGCGGTATACGAACCACAGACATACTTGCTATAAAACAGATAGATAAACAGAAATTTTCCCAAAAAGTAAAGACCCAAACAACTGCTAATCTCGGGGGAAAAAACATTTCTGCGGTTCAACAAAACTGTGGAAGTCTCCAGACCAACAAGAAACATCTATTTACTGTCGCATAATGTAAATAGACAAATTCATCAGACCTAAATCACATAAACAAAGTTTTCTATGACTTTAAAAGTAGAGAGACTTTGGGAATTTTTTGAAGCTGCCCATGAATGAAATCAGCAAAGAAACCTGAAATTTACAGACAGGTAAAAGCAGCTCCAGCCTACAGATGAAAGGAATCACAAAAAAAACTGACATTTACTTTTTTTTTATTTTTTTTTTTTATTTTAGGTCATGAATAAGCATCAGTGCCTTTTTTTCTCTAGTTCTTGTGTATATAAGTTTTGTCCCGTTTTTCATCGTTCCTACCATTAGCTGGCCTAATCTTCTAAAAAAGGAATGGGATTCAACGCGTGACAATATGTTCTTGGGGGGATTTTCATGGGGGCCTTTTGTTTTTTAAAACCCCTTCACAGACTTTTGGGGGGGGTCGCCCTGATGTTAGTTCCAAGGAAAATTCTCTTTAAGGGCATTTTGAACCCCGGTCGCAGATTACAAAAACAATGGACCATTTTAACCACATGAGACAGTGGAATATAAAAAAAAACAAAAAAACTGACAACTGCAAAAAAACATAACCAAGTTGTCACACATAAACACTATTGCTAGAGACGTTAGATAGGCAGACAGTTTTGATGTTTTTTCCTGTTCAGACCGTCTCCTGTACCCCGAAACAAATTTTTTTAAAAAAAATCGTTTCACAAAGAAAAGATATTCACAAACAAAATAACTCAAGAGTGAAAAAAATAATAACTCAAATAAATATAAATCACAGTCAGACATCAGGCGGGTTACAGACACACAGACATGCATACTATAAAAAATAGATAAACAAGATGTGTTCAATCAACGACCCCAAACAAATGCAAATCTCAGGGAACAAACAGTCCTAGGTTAAACCCAAAAACTATAGACCACAAAAGGGAAGATCTAACAAACAAAACTCATTTTTTCTGTCTGCACTATTAGTAACCAATATTCAAACTTTGGGAGAGAAGTCTCCCCAAAAAATCTGAATAAATGATATATTTTCAGAAAAAAAAAAAACTTGAATTTCTGCATAGCAAGGATCCCTACGTCTCGCTGCACAATTCTATTAGAAAAAAACACCTGCTTGAAGAAAGGTTCATTTTTTATCAATTTTTTCAACATAAACCTCACATCTGAAAGATGCCAATTACACACCTATCAATTTGGATTTGAAAAACAACAAAAAGAAAGGGAAAGAGAAGGGGGCCCCCTTCCCACCCCCCCCCCCTTTACTTTCTTTTTTTTTTTTTTTATATATTATATATATATATATATTTATTATATAATTATTATAAATATATTAAAAATGATATGAAATTTGACATACGTATTGGCTGGATACCAATTTTATGACCTCCTTGCTCCTTTAATGGCTTCAAACTTAAGGCACAAAGTTTTCACTAGTGGTTTTTTCTCTTATTTTTTTATTTCAACTTTTTCAAAGCATTTTTTCTTTCTCTTTTTATCTTCATTTTTTGAGGGCAGCTAAAAAGGCCACAAGGATATCAAATATTCTTGTGAACAATTGACATTTTGAAATTCTAAAAGTGACTTGCTGTAAGGTACCAAAGCAGGGGGAGTTTCAATCACTGTTGGACCTCAAATTAAAGGTCATCCAAAAGCCAAAACTCAGTCGGGTCAGGCCAAATGAAAGGGATTCTTCCCCAAAAATGTCTATAATGCTGCCATAAAAGAATTTATTCCAGAATTTTTTTTCATTTAATTTCTTTTTTACTATTGCTTTTTTGATAAGTCATTTTCAAAATGAAAAGTTAGTCCTGCATTGTTTTCCTCCAAATTTTTTTCAATTATATTATATACATTATATATATATATATATATATATATAAAATATATATAATCTACCACATACTGCCCACTTTGCACAAGAGGTCATTTTCTAGCTTTAGCATATTATTAATCTGAAAATGAAATGGCTAACAATGGAAAAAAAAGATTAAAAATCAATCATTTCTATCAAAAACATACACCTTGAAAAGGCGTTTTCGGAAATGAAAAAACAACAAATTTACAAATTTAGCTATAATAATTGTGAGAAAGAAAGGGTTGGGCATTTTTAACACACGTTTTTCAAGTGAATGGGAAAAAATTATACTTGATATTTCATTACAAAGGTTTTGAAAAAAATGCCATAATTTTATATTTAACAAAAAACTATAAAAATTTGAACTTGACCCCTTTTGCCCTTTTTGGGGTTTTAAGATAAAAGTTCGTTTAGGGGGCTAAGTGACTCTTTTTGTGGTTGAGCATCAATAATTATGTACTTACATAAAAACTACATACATTTTGTTTAATACATACACAATATATTATATATAATATATATATATATAAAAATATACATATATATAATATATATATTAAAAATCCCTGCAGCAGGGCCCCTTTAGTGATTCAAAAGGGTTTTGGTGAAGATAAAAATCTGTTACTATGAGTTAAAAATCTAAATAGAGCATAGGCTAAAAAACTCAGGCTTCAATTTGCGTCGAGTCCAATTTTCCTAAAGGAAAGGGCTCGAATTTGCTAAAAACATGGACAAAACCCCTATTTTGACGTTCCTTAATTTTTTTAACCAGGGTAAACAAAAATCAGCAGACTGCCAAACCCTTTCGCAAATGGTAGGTTTTTGGAATCTTTAAAAGGTGTTGAATTGCTTTGTTCCTTTCCAAAAACACAAGTTTTTGAAGGATACTTTTTCTGACTTTTTGGTAGTAATACATCATCTCCTTCATGTCAATCAACAAACCCTTAGCTTACCACTGCAATTTTTTACCTCTGTGGTGATAAAAAAAAAAAAAAAAATTCTGTAATGGGGCAATATCAGTTAGAAATCATGTTGGCATCATGAAAGATCCACATGCAATCTCACGCTCTTTAAGCTCTCCTATATACAATACTTTTATAACATCTTCCCACCCGTTAAAAATTGTTCCGCTTTTCCCTAAGAGTGAAACCCTTTTGTAATGGGAAAAAAAAATTAACAATACAACAACGGGGACTGGTGGGAAAAAAAGCACATAGTGCTTTTTCCCTTAACCTCGTATAAAAAAAAAAAAGTAGAAAATAAATGAAAACAACATAATACAAAATAATACATACATACATAAACCATACATACCCATGGGGGAAAAAGGGGGGGGGGGGTTTATTTTTACCCCTTGGGGGTGGAAGGAAAAACTAGACCCCAAAAAGGAAAGTAGTTCGAAAAAGGGTTTTTTTCCCCCCCCCCCCCCCCCCCCCCCCCCCCCCCCCCCCCAGGGGGGGGAACTTTTCGTTACCGAGGGGGTTTTTAAGGGGTTGACGGAGTTTTTAGAAAAAAAAAGAGAATTTGAGAGAGAGGGGGGGAAACATACGAACGGAAAAACACCCCTTTTTGGGGGGGTTTTAAATTTTTTTTTTGGGGGGGGGTTTTTTTTTTTTTTTAAGTTTTTTCCTTTTTTTGTTTTTTTCCCCCCCTTTTTCCCCCCCGGGGGGGTTTTGGGGGAAAAGAAGGGGGGGGGGGTTTTTTTTTTTTTTTTTGGGGGAATAAAAAAAAAAAGGGTTTAAAATTTTTTAAAAAAAAAAAAAGGGGGTTTTAAAAAAAAAATTTTTTTTTTTTTTAAAAAAAAATTTTTTTTTTGGGGGGGGGTTTTTTTTTTTTTTTGGGGGGAAAAAGGGGGGGGGAAAAAGGGAAAATTTAAGGGGCCCGGGAAAATTTTTTTTTTTTCCCCCCCCCCCTTTTTTTTTTTCCCCCCCGGATTTTTTTTTTTTTTTCCCCCCTTTTTTTTAAAAGGGGGGGTTTTTTTTTATTTTTTTGGTGTTTGGGTTTGGGGGTTTTTAAAAAAAAAAAAATTTTTTTGGAAAAAAGGGGGAAAAATTTTTCGGGACAAAAAAAGGGGGTTTGGGGGGTTTGGGGGGGGGGGGGGGGGGGGGGGGGGGGGGGGGGGGGAGAAAAGGAGAGAGAGGGGGAAAAAAAAGGGGGGGAGGGGGGGAAAAAGAAAAAAAGAAAAAAAAAAAAAAAAAAAAAAAAAAATTTTTTTTAAAACAAAAATTTGGGGGGGGTTTTTTTTTGGGGGGTTTTTTTTTGGGGGGGGGAATGGTTGGGTGCCCTTTCCCCCGGGGTTTTTCCCCAATTTTTAAATTGGGTACCTCCCCTCTTTAATGTCGGGGGGGGAAAAAAAAAAAAAGGGGGAAAAAAAAATTCCGGTAGGGGGGAAAAAAAAAATTTTTTAAAAATTTCCTAATGAGAAGACTGCATGAAATACGTATTAAGGGGGGTTTTTGGGGGTTGCATAAAAAAAAAAAAAGGAAAGGAGTGCATCAGAATACGTATTAAGATCCCAAATTTTTAGCGACAGGATTTCCCTAAAAATACATTTTATAGATCAAATGCTAGTGAGAAACTGCATTAAATTTCGTTTTTAAAAGATCCCAATTTTTTAGCCAGAGGAAATTCATAAAAATAGTATCAATAGATCAATTCTTGCGAGAGGAGTGCTTTAAAAATACTATTTTTAAAAATTCATTCTTAGCGAGAGAAGTGGGAAAAAGAATAAGTATCACGATCAAATTTCCCAGTGAGAAAAAAAAAAAAAAAAGCAAAAGTTTTTTAATTAAAATTTTTCAAATTTAAATGAGAGGAGTTTAACGAATCGGGATACTGGGTGATTTAAGGGGGATTGAGCGAGTCAATTACGTGAATTATGGAAATTTTTCTTTGTGTAGATGAGTAGATCAGAAAGGGTTTTTTGGGGGGTTTCCCAGACGTAGAAGTGAGGAACACAATAAACAACAAACTTGCTTAAAGTACACTTGATAGTTAACTTAGTGCGTTTTGGGGCACAGTTGATTCAACCCCACTTTTCACAGACACACACAGACACACACTGCACACACTGTCACACACAGACACAGAAAACTTGCACAACTGATAAAAAGGGGGATGGCTGGTGTAAAAAAAGGAAAACCAGTGAACCTAAGTCCACGAAAAACAAGAGTAAATAAAAACCCAACACAACAACAAAACACCACCACCCCCAAAACCAACAAAACAAATTCTCTCTCCTCTCTTCTCTCTTCCTTCTCTCTCTCTCTTTCTCTCTCTCTCCTCTCTCTCTCTTTTCCCCTTCTCTCCCCCCCACCCCCAACACACACCACAACACACACAACACACACACACACAATGATGTGCTTTGCTTTTTGGTGTTATTACATTACTGTAGATTGTGCTTATGACTGGGGTTAATCACTTCACCAACTTCCTCCTTTTTTTTTTTTTACTCTAAATTTTGTACTACTCTTGATTGTTTTTTTTACCTTTGATTATTTCCTTTTTTTGTTTAATTTTTTTTTAATTTTGATTTGATGACGTTTGTGCTTCACAAATTGGGTTGAAATACCTATTGTCCCTATTTTCTTTTTTTGTTCTGCATTTATTCATGTTTTTACTCAGTACAGGGCCCTTTTCTCAGGAAGGACTTCGTGTAGGACACCTAAATAAAATTCCCCAGGAACAAGAGAGGAAATCCCCAAACAAAACCAAAAAAAAGGAAACCTTTCCCACGTATTTTGTGTAGCAGAATCGAGACTCCAACTTAATTTCTGCTTCGGACATTATATCCCGGGTTTATAAACTGTACATTTTTACCTGTACTGTCAATTGGGGTTTGCTTTTAACTGTCGACTACTCTGCGGGGAAAAGACAAACCCCAAATCTTGAACAGTTTCATGTAAACTATAGGATAGAAAGTATTTTTAGACGCTATAAATGATTATATTGGTTTCATCTACAGGAACCCAGCTGAAACAATTGACTGGTATGATAAAATTTAATTCAATGAGGATGCGCAATTTAGAGTCCAAAGAAATCTTTCTTGGGGATTTCAACAAATTGACAATCCCGGATCAAAATGGACATCAATTATGCCATGTATGGGTTTAGAGCAAAAAATTGATCGCCCCAAACCCCTTACAATAACACTAGCACCCCCATTGATCACATTTACAAACCAACATAGCAAAAAAAGCTCATGCAGCAGGTTGTAGCGTCACTCTTTCCCTTTGTTTTACATGGGGGAAAAAAAAGGGAAAAAGGTACCCAATCAGGGGCACGAGGAGATATCCACCGCTCCCTTTTGACATTTTGATAAAGATCCCCATTAATGATATTTTTAATTCAAACTTGACTATGTTTATCAGATTACAAATCCAATGATGCCCATAACTATTGGATAGAGACCCTTCATAGCACTTAGATGCACTTCCCTTTTTTAAGAAAATAATAAAATTTTCATGAAACCTCCGTGGTTTAAAAAAAGAAATTTAAAAAGAAAAAATCTAAAAAAAACACTATTTATAAAAAAAGAAAAAAAAAAATGAATTAAAAAACAAAGAAACAAAGTCAAATTTAATGAACCAAAGCCAAAACAAAATACTTTCAAGATTTGCTATCTCGTCCAAAAACCAAAAGCGTTTTTTAAAGCCATTAATACATTAACTAACAAATCAAAAATAAAACCCCCAAATCATAAAAGAAATATCAGCAAAACCTAATTTCGCTTTGCAAAAATTTCTGACTCTAAAAAAACAAATGATAACACAGAAACAAACGGGGAATTGAATTAAAGAAATTCGTTCATCAAAAAAACATCTCATCTATTTTATTATCCCCCCAATAACTAACAGAATTTTTAATAATACTAAAATTTAAAACATCAAGCCCAAAAGACCTAAACAAAATGTAGCAAATATTAAAAATCAGTGCAAGCATAACTGAACCCAGCGTAAAAATTTTAAAATTTTGTATTGACAAAATTACTTCCCAATAATTTAAAAAAAAAAAAATACCCTTACGTTGAATACACGAATCAGGAGCCCAAAAACCAACCCACGAACTCAGACCAATATTTAACTGTCATCCTATCAAAACCCTTTAAAAAACATATCAATTTCATTTACTTCTCATTTTTAAATATGGGATCTAATTAATGAAAACCCGGGTTTTTCGTAAAACCATTTTTGATACAGCCTTGATAAAATTCATTGAGCGGGTTTTTTTAATATCAATAATAAAAATCACAAAGCATTTTTCTAGACTTTCTAAAACCCTGACTTATTAGCCCCTCTCTCATCAAAAAAATTAAAAAGCTATAAAATTTCCAACCAAGCATGATCATTTTTAATCATTTCTCATAAACGTATAACTTGTTTAAATCGGGTTAGAATCAACCCCATTACCCGTGAAATACGGAATACCCAGGATCAAAAACTAGGGACCACTTTTTTTTCCCTTTATATTTAAGACCACATCTGCATAAACCTTTTTCAGTCAAATGTTTTTGATGAACACCAATTCAATGTAAAACCAATGATAAACCAGTTTTGAGGATATGAGGCAGAACAATAAACTTTTCGAATGGGGCAGAACACAAACACATGTCTCTTAATTCTAAAAAAACAAAAGTATGTTCATAAAAAACTCGCAAAAAAAAACAGAAATTGCGTTTCCTTCGCGCCTATATTTTTCCATGGACAACAAATTTAAAAAGTAGCTCAAAAAATTGGGGCGTATATGACAAAAGATTTTTTTGTCAGATTACATAGCTGCATTAGAAAAAATCTCAAAAGATTATATCAACTTAGAAAAATAAAAATTTTTTCTAAATCTACTCACGAAAACAAATCTTTTAGCACTACCCTATCTTTTAAAATTATGTTCTACCTTTGACAGTGCCAGTGAAACAAACCAAAAAGCATAAAACCCCTACATAAAAAGCTTTTTAAACTAATCCGATTGAATCCTAATACATGACCCCCGCCAAACTAAAAAAGAACAATTTTTTCCCCTCAAAGACAACTGCATTTCACAAGTACCTAGTTGTTCAATTTTTAAAGGGAAAACCCCCAAAAAAATTGTGGAAAATTTTTTTTGTAAATAAAAAGAGGCCCCCCCATAATTTTTTTCTGCCCCAGCCCCAAATAATCCTAAAAATCACCTTGCATATTCGGGAAAAAAACATTGGGAATAACCTCCCTCTCTTCTAAAATCAGTTCCTTTTTCCAAAAAAAATTTTTAAAGAAGCTTTGAAAAACATTTAGGGGGAAAACTGTAGGCCACTTTAAGTTCGATACAACCTAAAATTTTGAGTTAGTTGTTTCAAAGCCCTGTTTTTTGTATTTTTTTCATTTGTATACATGACGTGACTATATTGTACTGTTGGGTTTTGGGTTTTTTTTATCTTGAGAGTTTTGTTTAAAAAAAAAACCTCTGTATTTAAATTTTTTCAAAAAAAGGTTGATTTTTGTCTTTGAATGCTTAGAAGTCAATTTCCCAGATTTTTTTTTTAGTGAGGGCAGGTGAAAAAAAAATTTTTTGTAAACTTAATCTTTTCCCTCAAAAAAATCATTTGATTGACTTGATTGTTTTTACACACACACACACACACACACACACACACACACCACAACACCACACCCAAACCGGTCGTGCCGGGGCTTGCGTCGCAGAAACACACAACACACAACATACCCTACATACTACATACGTACGTACTACTAAAAGTATAGTCGTACGTAAGTACGACGTACTCAAACATACTTTTTAAAAACAACATAGTTTCATACACACATACACGCATACACGCATGCATGCAGCATGCATGCATGCATGCATACAAAAAACAACATACATACAAACATACAAACATACATACATACAAACATCACTTGCCGCAAACACCCACGCAAACCACACCCACACCCCACACACATACACACGCGCGCCCCACACCACACAACACACACAACACCCACACAAAACCACACAAACACACACACACACACACACAAACCGGCCGTGCCGCGCTTGCGTGCCAGAAACCACAACACACATACATACAACATACATACTACTAGAGTACGTACGTACGTACGTACCCCGTACTACTACTAATACGAAATACGTACAAACATACTTTAAACATTAAAAAACATAATCATACACACATACACGCAAAAACGCATGCACATACGCATCACATGCATCCCTACATAATACATACCCTACATACATAATACATACAACAACATAAACATACATACAAAACATACAAACAAACATGCCTTTGGGGCACGCACCACGCAAAAACCACACACACACACACAAAAACCCCCCGCGCGCGCACAAAAACCACACACACCACACAAAAACACCCCAACCACACACAACAACCCCACACACAACACACACAAAAACACAAAAAACCCCAAATTGTTTACACGCAAAGTGCAACACCCACACACACACACACACCCCACACACACAACACACACACACACACAACACACACACACCCCTTTAAAAGGGAACAAACCCCCCTACGGGGATGTTTCCCACAGTTTTTGGATTCCAAGGGAAAATTCTTTTGATAGGTTTTTCACCATTACAAGGTACAGCTGCGCTCCACCTCTGTCAAACTAGGTTTGGAAAACGAAATTGTACTCAAAACAAAGAACCACCCCTGTTTTGGCTGGTAAAAGCCACATCCAAAAAAAACCCCCAGGAGGGTAGGGAAAATGTCTCTCGATCCAAATTTACACTGCAGTTTGGATTGTACCGTCCACTATCAAACGGGTTTTTCTTTTAAAGATAGGCAGGCCATTGGTAATAAACCCGTGCATGCTGATGGGAACAGTGTGTTGTTGATACGAAAAGCAATGCTCACTTTTCTCCCCCGTGTGCCAGATAGGGGGCCCACATTTTGAAAATTCCCCCGGGGTTGTAGGTTCTGGGTTTACTGATGTTAGTACTATGATCCCCACCCCCACAAAAACCCCACATACACACACCCCACAAACACACACACAAACACACACACACCACACACACACACACACATAAAAAAACTTTTTCGCACGCGCGCGTACACACACCAAAACACACACACACACACACACACAACACACACACACACACACCCCACATGTTCGCACGTAAAACACACAACACACACACACACACAACACACACACACACAAAACACACAACAAACACACAAACACAGAATCGTTCGAGGGGTGCGAGCACACACACACACACCCACACACACACACACACACCCACACACACACACACACACACCCACAAAACACCAGGCAACCCCCCGAACGCACCCCACGCACGGGATGAGTACACTTTCACAGAGGTAAACATACACGTACCCCAAACCCCTGCCCTATCAAATATATATAATATCATATATAATTTTAAAATATAAATATAATAATAAAATATTAAAATATATAATATATAAATGTATTTGATATAGATATATATATATATTTTAAATATATATAATATATATATAGTGTGGTGTTTTTGGGCATGCAGTTATGTAGGGGGGGGTGTAGAAAAAGGGGTTTGTGTAGTGGGGTGTTGCATTTTTAGGGTTTTTTTTTTGCGGGTGTATTTTTAATGAAGTACAGTGCGGTTAGGGCGGGGTTTTGGTTTACCCCCAGGGGTAGTGTGGGTTGGGGGGTTTTGTGCAGTTTTGGGCCCCGGTTTTAGTTTTTTTTGTAGTTTTTTTTTGGGGGGTTTTTACCCCCGGTAGTCCCATTGTATTTTTAGTGAAGTACAGTGAAATGTTTGTAGGTAGGGGGGGGTGCGGTATTGCTTTGGTGCAGTGAAGTGGTGAAGTACGTGGGGGAAAATGGGTTTTTGGTATTGTATGTAGTGCATTTGTATTTTGCATTTGTGTAGTTTTGTGCGTGCGTGCATTGTAGTGTTTTAGAAAATGTTGGGGTTTTTTTTATTGCGGGTAGTGCGTGAGTGCATTGGGGCAGTCGGGGTGTAGTAAAGGGGCAGGTAGGGGAAGTACATAAAAGGGTGGTGTAGTGCATTTTTAGGTATTTTGGGGGTGAAAGGGTTTGGAAAAAGGGGAAGAAAAAGGGTAGCCGTGTAGAAAAAGGGAAATTTGTGGGTGGGGTGCAGGTAGTGTAGTGTGGGTTTTATGGGGTGTAGGGGGGGGTTTTGGTTTTGGGGGGCCCCGGCATGCGGGGGATGTATTTTAGTGTAGTGAAAAGGGTTTGTGGGGAAGTTTTGGAAAAAGGAAAGGGCAGGGGGTTTTGTTTTTTTTTGGGGGGGTGGTTTGGTGTAGTGCGGGGGAGTGCAGTGAAGTTTTTTTTAAAAAGGTTTTGAAAAATTTTAAGTCGTGCAGTGAAAGCGTGTTTGTATTGCTGTGTAGGGTATTTTTTTATTTGCAGTGCATTTGCAGTGAGTGGGTTTTTCGGCGTGCAGGCACCCCCATTTTAGTGCACCCCCGTGTAGTTTTAGGGTAGTGTAGGGCATTTTTAGAAAAAGTGCACCCCCAGTGCAGTGCAGTGTATTGAAAGGGTATTTGGGGGGTTCAGTGTTTAAAAAGTGCAGTGTAGTGCGGGTTTTTTTTGATTTTTGGTGTGTTTTTAAGTGTAGGGTGGGTTTAGTGTGATGGACAAGGGCCCGTGAAACCCCCCAAAAGGGGGACCCAAAAATTTGGGGGAAAAATGTTTGGGAGCCCCCCCTTGGGAAAATTTCCCTTTTAAAGGGGGGGGGAAAAAAAAAAATTTTTTGGCGAAGTAACGTTTTAGGGGGGCCCCCCCAAAACCCCCCTATACCCATGCAAGAAAAAAAAGCTGCTTTGGTTCGGCCTTTTTTCACACCCCCACAAAAACCCCCCCCAAGGGATTTTTCCTAAAAGGGAAAACGCAAAAGGGGGGGAAAAACCCCGGGGGGGGGAACAAACCAAAAGCTGGATGGATAACATCAAGGAGTGGCACCCACCTGGACAGTCCAACACTCATTCGGAAGGCGGAGGACAGGGCTGGATGGCGACGGCTGGCTGCAGAATCGTCTCTCATGTCTCCTCCACGACCATCCGGTCATGAGAAAAGAAGAAGAAGAAGAATGGGATAAGCACTCATGTGCTTTTTTCATCCAGTCCCGTGTGTATGCAGTTGTGCAAATATTGTCATCAGTTCCCACCGGCACAAATGGCCTGCTCTTACGAAAAGCGGAAACAGGATTTAACATGGGCTCAAGATGTTCTGCGTGCGTTCGCACACAGGGCCTCGGTTTACAGTCTCATCCAGAAAACTTTTGGGGGAGTGGAATCAGCACTGATGTTAACTCAAGGGGGAAATCCCCCCAACGGGGAACTCGGGTCTTCAAATTGCCAGCGCAGTGTTCTGACCACTAGGCTACCCGGTTTTTTTTCTGATTGTAATGTGTCTCATGCCGTGTGTTCAATATTGAAATCCCCTGTCTGATCCTAAAACCACCCTGGTCCATACTTTACACACGCTGCTACATGCTTCTGACTCAGGGAAATTCTCCCTTCTCTCTTCTCGACTTATCTGCTGCCTTTGACATATAGATCATTCAATTCATCTCTCCAGTCTCCAAAACGTGTTTGGTATTAAAGGCGCAAACCCTCATCTGGTTTACTTCAAACCTTACAGACCGAGTCCATACAGTTGCAGGAAAGAAGATTCAATCAGCGCCTGCCAAACTGGAATGTGGTGTCCCTCAGGGATCAGTTCTGGGCCCTCTTTTTTTTTCCCCTCTATACTGCTCACTGTCACATCTAATAAACCGTCATCATATCATTCATCAATTTTATGTGGATGACTCTCAGATTCAAAGCAGTGATACACCCGAATATCTGCCTTCTCTCGTGGCAAATATGGTCCACTCCCTTCAAGATATTCAACACTGGATGTTTACAAAACAAGTTACAACTAAATGCAGACAAAATCGAAGCCACGCTTGTAGGCACCAAACACAATCTTTCTTCCAATTCAACAGCTGCAATTGAAATATTAGCTCTCTTGCCTTCTGTCTCTGTCTGTCTGCCTGTCTGTCTGTCTGTCTGTCTGTCTGTCTGTCTGTCTGTCTGTCTGTCTGTCTGTCTGTTTGTTTGTCTGTCTGTTTTTCTGTCTCTCTGTCTTTCTGTCTCTCTGTCTCTGTTCTCTCTTCTCTGTCTCTCTCTCTCTGTCTCTGTCTCTGTATCTCTCTGTCTCTGTCACGCTCTGTCTGTCTGTCTCTATCTCTCTCTGTGTCTCTGTCTATCTCTCTGTGTCTATATCTCTCTCTCCCTGTGGTGTGTCTCTGTCTCTATGTCTCTGTCTGTCTGGCTGGCTGACTGACTGGCTGGCTGACTGTCTGTCTGTCTGTCTGTCTGTCTTTCTGTCTTTCTGTCTTTCTGTCTGTCTGTCTGTCTGTGTGTGTGTGTCTCTCTCCTCTCTCTCTCTCTCTCTCTCTCTCTCTCTCTCTCTCTCTCTCTCTTCTCTCTCTCTCTCTCTCTCTCCTCTCTCTCTCTCTCTCTCTCTCTCTGTGCAACCAACGAAATCAAAGACCTCAATGCATCCACAGGACAGAACAGATGCACTATCACGGATGCAGACAGACAGACAGACAGACAGACACATAAGAATGTAGAGAGGAGCACTAAGAGAGAAGACAGAGAAGCACGGTGTCTGCAAAAAAATTGGCTTAGACCATGACCCACAAAGAATAATAATAATATCTGTCTTTTTTTCCCCAAAACTGCATTGTAAGTAGATTCTTCCTGTCCTCCTTTTACTAACACAGAACCAATCTCAGAGCACTGAGACAGGCACAGACCCTCTTCACCCTCCCTCTTGACCTGCAAGAGTACCCATCTACAGACACTGAGACAGACAGCCTCAGACTGCAGTCATCTCTGCAGGACGCTTGTCAAGCCTTGCTGCCATATTCTGGCACCAGAGTACTGCTCTCTCTCTCTCTCTAATAACAGCAGTGAAAGCACAGGTAGTGAGTGAGAAGAGAGCTGACGCTGTGTGGTGAGGAGAATTCCTACTGGATGCTGACTGCGTGGGTAGTTTGGGGGAAGGTGGAGGTGCTGGCTGTTAGACTCAGCTTAAAGAATAACTCCAACAATAATTGTTTCACGCTTGTCCAAAAGGCAAGTATGAGTTCGCTGCTGTCAGTTTTCCCACATTCAGCTTCTCTCAGCAGCTAATTATTCCATCCTAGCCCAGCCCAGCTGGAGCCAGTTGGTGCTTATTATAGAAGGAACTGACCGCACTTGGACTAGGTAAAGGGAAGCAGCACGCTTAGTTTAGAACTCTTGACCGAGTAGTGTTGGATTTGCTTACTGTGAGTTGTGACTATTAGGACAATTTTGGAGACATTGCTGGTTTTGCTTTTACCATATTCTAAAATTCATATGTCTTTAAATACGGTTGACGAGTTATAATTATGTTTTATACGGAAAAATGATGCTGATGTGCTTTTCGTTGTTTTGATGGCACTTGTCCGACTTGTATCGGGCAGAATAACTTAGTAAAACAGGTCATGGTGTCCCATAACCTATGTAATCTAAGAAGCGCGAGGCGTCAGAGAACACAGCTTCTCTAGGGGCCAGCATACTGAGGGCAGCACCCATCTCCTCTCCTTCGCTGCTTTACTCTCCCTGACCTTAAAGAGGGCAGGTACCCATTTACAGCTGGGGGAACTCTACTGAAGCCAAGGCGCGCAAAACGGTCACCCATCCGTTTCGTAACCACGCTTGATGCTGCTTAACCGTAGCTCAAGGAAAGCGAGTGCTCTGACCACTGAGCTCTCCCATCCTCAAGAAAACCCACAGGCTAGAAACCAAAACCTCTATTGCGATCATGGATCAAAGCCTGATTTTTAATCTTATATCAAAGGGTCCAATTTGAGATAGTTTCTCTCAGTGCATTTTCTGCACAGGTTATCCCAGCCACACATTGTCATTCTTCATTCTTATCCAAAGGGTCCAATCTGAGATCGTTCTCTCGGTGTATTTCTCTACAGGTTATCCAACCACACATGGTCATTTTTGTGATAACCTTAAAAAACCTCATCCATCTTCTCCATAACTGTCCATGCTCTCTTCCATTACTTCTCTGACGGGCAGTTTAACGTCCAATTTGTCGCTCTGCTTTTTTTATATCCCACATCACCAATACTCAGACATGAAGGGCCTTTTAAAAACAGCTGAATCTGGCATCATCTTACTTTCTGTCAGAGTTCTGGGTCACTGACAGATTGGCTCTATGCAAACTTTCTGAAGCACTGGACTTGAACAGGTCTGGAACCGTCCTACTTTTTTCTTGGCAGTGACAGATAGCCTATATCGGCTATAGCCTTGATCGGTGCTCTAGGTGGTAACGCGCCTTGCCTAGAAAGCAAAAAGTCCGGGTCGGAGTGTGCGGTGGTTTGTACCCCGTTCGGGCCTAAAACTTTTTCCCCATCCATTAGATCCTGAGTGGTGGTCTGGGCGCTAGTCTTTCGGATGAGATGATAGACCGGGGTCCCGTGTGTTACACATCACTATTTAGCGCATGTTGCAGAACCCACGGCCACAAGGAGGTTGACCCTGGCAAAATTTTGTAGAAAAAAGCTACCATGATAGGGAAACAAATACAGTTGCATGCAGCAAAAAGAAAACAAATGGGTAGGCCTGCAACTTGTGGCGACGCGCTCTCCCTGCGGAGAGCAGCCCAAAATTCACGCAGAGAAATCTGCTGTGACATAAAGTGATACAAAATACAAAATGCAATATAATATATATATAATATATATATATATATATATATATATATATATATTATATATATATATATATATAATTATATATATAGTTTTGTGTCTGTGTATATGTGCATGTGTGTGTGCATGTGTGTTTGTGTGTGTGTGGCATGTGTGTTTTGTGTGTGTGTAAATGTGTGTCTGTGTGTCCGTGTGTCTGTGTGTGTGTGTGTGCGTGTGTGTGTGTGTGGCGCGCGCGCGCGTGCGTGCGTGTGTGTGTTGACCTATCTCTAATCCACTGAGGTATAAAAGCTGGGGAAACATCCTAAGATCTGCAAACGCTTGCCAACGACAGACTGGTGCTATGCTAGCAAACTGCCTACAATTCTTCCTTGAATCGTCCGATTTTCTGTGTGACAGTGTCACATGACATGTATGCAAAACTCTCTAGAACACTAGACTGTAAAAGCTGCAATGCTATTTAATAATGTCTGAGCAAATATGAAATGTGGCTATTTCGTGTGTTTGATTATGATTTGTATCAATATGCCTGTCAGTATTGTAATTGCCCTTCAGGGATGATTAAAGTGTTTTTGGACTTGACTTGACTAAAACTTACATCTGCTAACATAGTTGGGCCCTACCTTCAAAAGAAAAAACATGGACAGGTCTGGATGTTGATATAGATAAGACGAACATTACCAACCCTTCATGTAGCTCTTATAAAAAAAAGACCTACATCAGACTCAGAAGTTTTATTAAAAAAACAAAAAAAACTACAAAAAACCAATGCGGTACCTAATCACTCCTTACACGTGCAGGAATCAATAAAAAAAAAGTTCCCTCTGTTGTAAAGTACAAGCAAATTTCAATCAAATCTTCAAATATCTTAAACAACTAACAAAACATAGTCTTCTATTGATTTCTGTAATGATGATTTCTGTTAGCATTTGCCTGTCAGTGGTGTGGTCATCTCCATTGGGTGACTTCAGTCTGTTTTTTACTTGACTTACTCAAGGCTCTTTCCTTTTCTTCTTATCTTTCTCTCTCTTTGTCTCCATATTTCTGTCATTCAGACTGTCTGTCTGTCTGTCTGTCTGT
Source organism: Stramonita haemastoma (assembly GCA_030674155.1). NCBI lineage: Eukaryota > Metazoa > Mollusca > Gastropoda > Neogastropoda > Muricidae > Stramonita > Stramonita haemastoma. The sequence continues at coordinate 1,431 of JASPKP010003230.1, read as the reverse complement.
CTCTGTCTCTGGTCTGTCTCTCTCTGTCTCTGTCTCTCTGTCTCTCTCTCTGTGTCTGTCTGTCTGTCTTTTCTGTCTATCTGTCTCGTCTTCTGTCTGTCTGTCTGTCTGTCTGTCCCGTCTGTCTGTCTGCTCTCTCTCTTCTCTCTCTCTCTCTCTCTCTCTCTCTCTCTCTGTCTCTCTTCTCTCTCTCTCTTCTCTCTCTCTCTCTCTCTCTTCTCTCTCTTCCTCTCTCTCTCTCTCTCTTCTCTCTCTCTATCCCCTCCTCTCTCCCTCTCTCTCTCTACCTCTCTCTCTCTCTCCCTCTCTCTTCTCTTCTCTCTCTGTCTCTGTCTCTGTCTCTGTCTGTCTGTCTGTCTGTCTGTCTGTCTTTCTGTCTGTCTGTCTGTCTGTCTGTCTGTCTGTCTCTCTCTGTCTCTCTCTCTCTCTCTTCTCTCTTCACTCTCTCTCTCTCTCTCTCTCTCTCTCTCTCTCTCTCTCTCTCTCTCTCTCTCTCTCTCTCTCTCTCTCTCTCCTCTCTCTCCTCCAAATCTCACTCTGCTCTTTTCCATAACCTCACTGACAGGCAGTTTAACGTCACATTTGTCGTCTGCTTCCCAAAAGCATACAGCGGCATCACTCAGACCTGGTGGACTTTAAAAAAAAGAGATCTGGAATCGTTTTACTTTCTGCTGGAGTTTTGCCAGTGACAGATTGGTTCTGTACAAACTCCCTAAAGCCCTGGATTCAAAAAAGTCTGGAACCGTCCTGTTTTCTGTATGGCAGTGATAGATGTTTTGTGTATAACTTATTCCTAAGCCACAGGAGCATAAAAAGCTGAGGAATCATTTCTAATTTCTGACAGATTAGTCACTGACAGATTGGTTTTTGACAAACTTTTCTGGACATTGAATGGTCTCGGATCGACCTATTTTTGCGTTGGCGATGACACAGAACCCGTATAGATACTCACCAAAATATTATTTTATTATCATTAATTTTATCGACCTATTTTTGTGTTGGCGACGACATAGAGCCGAATAGATACTTACCAAAATATTATTTTATTATCATTTATCGACATATTTTCGTGTTGGCGATGAAACAGAGCCCGTATAGATACTCGTCAAAATATGCATTTGAAAAAGCTTCGGAATCATTGCTGTTTGTGCCAATCTTTCCCGATGAGAGATTGATTGCAAAAAACAAACAGCAGGATAAGTCATAATTGGAATTGTTATTCAAAGACATAGGCTTGCATTGTTTGATATGACTACATGCTACTAGATGCCTAAATACAATTCGGATTATATTTTGTGTGTATTCCAAGACTAAAAGCTATTTTATGGCAGGATGGTTAATACGTTCACCTGCCAGCAAGTTAACTTTGAGGTTCTTGGTTCGATTCCACACCTTACACTTTTTTCACCGTTTAATAAAAAAAAAATCAAA
>JASPKP010003229.1:17500-20450 GCA_030674155.1 Stramonita haemastoma | reverse complement strand
TGTGTATGTTGTGTTTTTTGTTTGGTGTGTGTGTGTGTTGTGGTGTGTTGTGGTGGGGGTTGTTTTTTTTTTTTTGGTTGTGTTTTTGTTTTTTATATTATATATAAATCATTATCACAATTTATAAAAAAAAAAATGTTATGCTTTTTTTTTCTCAAAATTTGGGGTGATGTGATGATGATGATGATGTTTTGATGATGATGATGATGAGGACAGTCAAGATCCCAGCGTATGGACCGGGAAAGCTAACCGGCTACAACGGTTTTGGTTCTTCATAACCATTGTGCTAGTGCAGTGGTCTGACATCTTTCATCTGCAACCAGACGCCTCTCCATTGTTCCACCAAGGCATGACGTTAAGCAACCGTGTTTTTGTCATTGCGCGATAGCGTCATCTTATGTCCGTGGTTTTGTGTGTGTGTGTGTGTGTGTGTGTGTGTGTGTGTTTGGTCCTTCTTGTCAGTAGAATTGAGTTGGGTTGTGTCCATGTTGTGTTTGTGATGTAAAGGTTGTTTTTGTGTTGTTAAGCCTTGTGTTTGTGTTGTTACATTCTATTGTATTTAATTGTATTGTTTCTCAGTCGCAGCAGATTTTTTATGGTGGAGTTTCTTATCTTATGGTAGGGTTTGTGGTGGGGTGTGGTACGTCATAGTTTCGTTGTTGTATGCTTTTACAATTATAGTTGGTATTCTATGCCCCCTTTTAGTCTTCGCAGATTTCTCTGTGTGAAATTCAGGTTATACAGCATTGTAATGTATTGGGGGTTTTTTGTTTCGTGTCGTATGTATTGCATTGTAGATTAAAAGAGTTTTGCTTCGTGAGAAATTTCCCCTGTATAGCAGCGATTCCTGGACTTTTTTGCCCGACAAGGACGAAGGCTCTTTTTTTTCCACAATGCTTTTGCCTCTGACGCATCCTGAACATAAACCTGGCCAGGACAAGGTCTCAAACAAACACTGTCCCAGAAAGAGTGGATGCATAAAAACATGTACACGCTGCTGAAACAGAGACGTATGCCCTGGCTTGGCCATGTCGTGCGGCAATATTTTAAATGGCAGTTTCTTTTCTAGTGGAAGGGGACGAAAGAAAGAGGGAGGGGGGGAAGGGTAGGGAAAGTAGGGGTGTGTTTTTTTTTTCATGCTGTATCATGTCTCTGTGCTTGCCTGTCTGTTGATGTGTCTTGTCTGCCTGTCTCTCTGCCAGTGTCACTTTCTGTCTGTTTGTCTGTCAGTCTGTCTGTCTGTCTGTCTCCCTGCTTGTTTGTTTGCCTGTCTCTCTCCTTCCCCCCCACTTCCCCCCCTCTTTTCTCAATCTATGTGCCTCTCTCTCTCTCCCCCCCCCCCCTCTCTCTCTCTCTCTCTCTCTCTTTCTCTCTCTCACTCTCTGTGTGTGTCTCTGTCTCTGTCTGTCTGTCTGTCTGTCTGTCTGTCTGTCTCTCTCTCTCTCTCACTCTCTGTGTGTGTCTCTGTCTCTGTCTGTCTGTCTGTCTGTCTCTCTCTCTCTCTCACTCTCTGTGTGTGTCTCTGTCTCTGTCTGTCTGTCTGTCTGTCTGTCTGTCTGTCTGTCTGTCTGTCTGTCTGTCTGTCTGTCTGTCTGTCTGTCTGTCTGTCTTCTCTCTCTCTCTCTCTCTCTCTCTCTCTCTCTCTCTCTCTCTCTCTCTCTCTCTCTCTCTCTCTCTCTCTCTCTCTCTCTCTCGTTTGTGGTGGTGGTGGTGGTTTTTACGAGGGACGGGGTTGCTATTACATTTTTTTGGCTTTGGTTTGTTTCGGTTTTGAGTTTTGTTTTGTTGTATTTAGTTGTTTGTTTTGTTGTTGTTTAAAAGGGGCTTTGCTTTTGGTTTGATAGTCCCTAATCAGGGCAAGGGCCGGATGAAAAAAAAAAGTATGAGAATGCTTATCTGTCACCCTTGATAAAAAAATGAAGATGATTAATTCAAAGAGTAAAAGATCATTCATTTCATTCATTCATTCATTCATTCATTCATTCATTCATTCAACCAATCATTCCTTCCTTCCTTCCTTCCTTCCTTCCTTCCTTCCTTCCTTCCTTCCTTCCTTCATTCATTCATTCATTCATTCATTCATTCATTCTTCATCAACTACTGATTGCTATGGGATGTTGCACCACACAGAAATCACGCGCTGACATTCGGCATCTTTTTCGAGACCTCCCTGGCTATATGCTGTCCTATGCACCTGGGGTAGCTGTTGCACTGAGGACCAGACCACCCAGGTAATTGTAGTCCCCAAATAAGCATTAATTAATAAATATGACGCTCCACTACATAAGGAGTCGGATTGCAAAAGAGGTCAATTTTTAGTTATTGACATGTTATCAAAACTGCAATAAAATGGCTATACAATACAGAAAACATATTGAAAATCGGACAATTCTATGAAAAAGTTATTACAAGTTGAAGCACTACACTGCAGGAAATGACAAAAATAAGAAATTGGCAAGTTAAGCATCGTAATAGGTGGTCAGAGTGAGGGCTTGTGTATTTTCAAAACACGTTTTAAAGCAAAAGGAGACAAAATTCTGATTTGATATTTCATCATGAAGCATAATAAAAGCTCTATTTTAATAATCAATCAAAATCTCAAAATTGCCAACTTGACCCCACCTGCCTTTAATGGCTCCTAGCGGAAAAGTGGATTATGTGCTAAGCGACTCATTTCGTGGCGGAGCGTCAAATTTTAGTTTCTTTATGAGCATGCAATGGGAAAGGTGTTCCCATAACTTCTGTGGTTGTTGGGGAGCGAGATAACGGAGATGTCATCTTCTCCAGGAGCCAGCATCTTGAGGGCGGCGCCCATCTCCTCTCCCTCGCTGCTTTACCTTCCCTGACCCTTAAGAGGGCAGGTACCCATTTACAGCTGGGTGAACTGGGGGCACTGTTTTGAAGCTAAGGGGTCCAAACGGTCACCCATCCACTTGGTAATTACGCTCAA
>JASPKP010003229.1:12500-15000 GCA_030674155.1 Stramonita haemastoma | reverse complement strand
TTAAATCCTGTTCCGCTTTTCGTAAGAGTAGGCCATCGTGTGCCGGTGGGGAACAGATGACATTTACAAAACTGCATACACACGGGGACTGGATGTAAAAAAGCACAAGAGTGCTTATCCCATTATCCTCGATATAAAAGAATAAATCAAATCTCTCTCTCTCTCTCTCTCTCTCTCTCTCTCTCTCTCTCTCTCTCTCTCTCTCTCTCTCTCTCTCTCTCTCTCTCTCTCTCTCTCTCTCTCTCTCACACACAAACACACACATACATATAGAAGCATCTGCTTTTATTTTCTATTTTCGCTCCATCTCACTTCCTTTCTGATTCACACACACACACAGACACACACACACACACACACACACACACACACACACACACACACACACACACAGGCACGCACACACACACACACACACACACACACACACACACACACACACACACACACACACGCGCGCGCGCGCGCGCGTGCACACATTCACACGCACACACCAAACTCATTGGCCTGAAGCTTTTGTACTTTGTTTACTAACACTTTGGGTTAATTCCTCTTCGTCGAACGTTCAGACAGCAATTATTGGGGGGGGGGGGGGGGGGGGTAGCTGCCTCATCTTCTGTGACGTCCCCGACCTGCTATTCCCACGCCGCTCATTTCAATCTCCCCTCTACAGCCATTCCCAGATTGTCATGTCTCATTCTAAGGGTCGGAACTTCACAGGGGTCCATCAATATCAGGCCGCCGTCGGGCCACCAGCCAGAGGGACCCTGCACTGTTGCTGGGTCACTTAAGTGGTGTTCAATGGTGCCTGTTCTGAGCTAAGATACGCAGGACACCACCTACTAAGCCCTCTACTAACCACGGTATTAGCTCAGTCGCGGAGCCAGACTGAGTGAGACGCCCACCTGAGGTGGTGACCACCACAACATCCCTCCAACGACTGTCTTCCGCGAACCTCAAACCCCAAAGGCTTTGACACGAACTCTCCACAGACACAAAAATGTAATGGGGAACCGAAAATGAGGTCACCATGAGACCAGAGCAGCTGGAGTCACCGAATACGAGGCTTTTTTTTATTTTTTATTGCATGATGATCAGTGATGATAAGGATGGTGTAATGGTGTTTGCTGTGGAAGTGCATATGCTTTGCGACTACTTGACAGGGTCGTACTCTACGCTTACTATCATGATATGATTATCCCGGCCTCAACCAGGCCCGAGAGTTACAGACACCTGCAGTGTTGGACAGGTAATTTGAACAACACTCTGAAACTCGCATCCATAAAGTGGATGAAGCTCGACTGTGTGGTCCCAGTCTTCCCACTGAGCCCACAGCACACTCACTCTGGGTAGGAGCCGGCCGGAGTTAAAAAAATCTCTATGACTCTTATAAGATTCGAACCCGCGACCTTCCAGTCTGAAATCCAAGGCGCTAACCACTGCGCCATGGCGGCTGGTAACTATTGTTGTCTGTTATATGAGCGAAAATGCGTCACACTACTGTTAAGCACTTGACAATCGGGCCTAGCCCATCCGACTTTGGCATTAAAGAGAATTGTTACCTTTTAAGTCCTTCTGTTAAAAAAAATACAGGCAGGAGAATGGACGAAGAAGGCAGAAAATAGACGAGAAGGAGGCGACAAGAAAAAAAGGAGGAAGGCAGAAACAAAGAGAGGGATAGAAAAGAGGAAATTTCCAGCACAGAATTTCCATTTCCAGAAATTGGGGATGCCATTTATACTAACAGGCACCCCTGGCATCTGCACCGTGTGAATTTTGGGTGAATCGGGACTGACAACAAGCTGTACAGTACAAAAACCATGGGACAGAAGGGGCATCTTTACCCGAACACAACTGATCAAGTTTGGGGCCCATCTTGCCGTGCAGTTCACTTCAAAGAGGTTCAAGAGAGCGATGAATTGTTCGCTTTTTTTGTTCTTTTACAGAGAGGGGCAGTCCCATGACTAACGGAGAAGGTACATTAGTACATTTTTCTTTTGTATTCGTATCTCTTTTTTTGCAGAATTCCAGGAAGTTTTCAGAGTTGCCTGGTATGATATTATGATCGATTTAAAGATTGGACATAGCGCTTCTTCCATTCATGTTCAGCGGTCAGTAGTTTGACCATTATTAACATTTTTGGGCGGAGTGCAAGTGTGTGTGTGTACCTGTTCATCTGTTCCCACCGGCACACGATGGCCTACTCTTACGAAAAGCGGAACAGGATTTAACGTGTGCACAAGATGTTCTGCGTGCGTTCACACACGGGGCCTCGGTTTATCGTCTCATCCGAAGGACTTTTGACTACGCTACACATGATTGAATCAAATTTGGAACATAGCACTAAGGCTACGCACCACATAATTATGATCGAATTAAAGTTGGAACATAGCACTTAATCTATGCATTATATGATCAAACCAAATTTTGAACATAGCACTAAGGACTACGCGCCATATGAGTATGGTCGAATTAAAGTTGGAACATAGCACTTAATCAA
>JASPKP010003228.1:12500-20451 GCA_030674155.1 Stramonita haemastoma | reverse complement strand
AGATAGATAGATAGATAAAGATAGATTATAGATAGATAGATAGATAGATAGATAGATAGATAGAAACACTATTTCCACGGGACATGGTTATCTTAAATACACATACTGACTAAAAAAAACTGACATATCAACTATTGTAGACTGAGATATAGTCCATTTTTTCCCCCCCAATTGCAACGGGGTGGATGAGCCCATAAGCAAAAAAAAACAAAAGAATGAACGATATCCAAAGGTTTTTCACCTTGTGGAATGGAGCTATCTGCATGAGAAAAAGCGTGCACCATGACTCTCTTCATCCCCCTTTTACAATGAACACATTCACTGAACAAGGTCAGATTCTGTTGCTTTGTGTCTCTGCCTCTGTGTCTCTCTGTCTGTGTCTCTGTGTCTGTCTCTGTATCTCTGTCTCACTTTATGTCAGTCAGCCTGTCTGTCTGTCTGTCTGTCTGTCTGTCTGTCTGTCTGTCTGTCTGTCTGTCTGTCTGTCTGTCTCTCTCTCTCTCTCTCTCTCTCTCTCTCTCTCTCTCTCTCTCTCTCTCTCTCTCTCTCTCTCTCTCTCTCTGTCCTTAAAAGGAAAGGAAGAAAATTGTACGTTGCCTTTGTAGATTTCAAAAAGGCTTTTGACTCAGTTGAACATGATAGGTTATTACGTTATATCAAGGGCCAAGGTGTAAAAGGAAAGTTTTTTGCATCACTTAGAGCTATGTATAAGTCATTATCAGCATGTATACGAGCGAATTTTGATATAGCTAATAGGTTTCAAACATCTATGGGAGTAAGACAGGGTTGTGTTCTAAGCCCCACATTGTTTTTTTTTTGTTTATAAATCAGTTAGCAAATCTTATGACTGAAAAAGGTAAGCATGGGGCTCAGATGTTCCCAGATATTTTTGAGTTGTTTATTTTGTTATTTGCTGATGACGTGGCATTAATGTCAACTACACCTTCAGGCTTACAAAATGAATTAAGGGTTTTAGAAACTTGTTGTGAAAATATGAAATTAAATGTAAACATAGACAAAACTAAGAATATGATATTTAGAAAAGGGGGATACTTAGGAAAACATGAACAATTGTTTTTTCATAATAAAAAGTTAGATGTAGTGAACAATTATTGTTATTTGGGATTTAACTTGACATCTATGATAAGTGCAAAGAGCGGTACATCGCATTTAGTTACTAAAGGCAAAAAGCAGTTATACGGCTTAACAAAGTTTTCCAGAGGTGCAAGGAAATGACAGAAAAGACATTCTTAAAAAAATTTTATACCAAAATTCAACCAATATTGTTATATTCAGCTGAAATTTGGGGGTTGCATAGATTAGAACATCTAGAAAAAGTACATTTAATTGCTTGTAAAAGGTTTTTAGGTGTGCCTGCCAGGACACCAAATAATATGGTATATGGAGATCTTGGCAGGTACCCACTGTATGTAAATACATATATTGCATGCATAACATTTTGGTTTAAACTACTACTCATGAATTCTGAAAGATTATCATATAAAGCTTATTATATGTTGTTAGAGTTAGATAAAAAAAAATTTAAAAAAGGTAAACAATGCTGGGTCTCTAAAATCAGGGAAATATTATGTATTGCTGGGTATAATATCGCTTGGTTGAACCAAGGTGTAGGAGACATAAAAATGTTCTTGCGTGCCTTTAAACAAAGACTTGTAGATTGGTTTGCTCAGGAATGGACTGGCACCATTAGAGACCGTGAGCGATATGATGGTTATAGAAACTTTAAAACTATTTTTGAAAAAGAAAAATATATCACTAAAATGGATACATATTGTTTTCGAGTTGCAGTTATGCAAGTTTGATTCAATGTTCTACCATTGAACAATAACACACAGCGGTATAATAGTTTAAACGATGTTAAGCAATGCCCTGTTTGTAAAGATCAAATAAAAAACGAAGAAAACAGTATACTGAATTGCCCTATTTATGAAGACTTCACAAATAAGTTTCTTAAAGATTCCAAAAGACTTCCTTTCTATGTACTACTCACAGCCACTGTACCTACTGATAGATACAATTTATCACGTTTTATCTTTCATGCAGCCAATAGAAGAAATAGGATAACTTTCTAGAAATTGATATTTGTGTTGATGAATAATACATCTAAAACAGTGTCGTTTATGATACGTGTCAACTGTTCCGTGATTAAAAGGTTAAGATATGGCTTATATAACTTTCTTGCTTTATAATTACTCATACATTATTTCATATACATATACGTTGATAGTAAAATGTTTATAACACCTATGTCATATGCACACACTCTATGCCCACCACTTTTTTGTATTGTGGCCTAAGGCCAATGTACATTAAACAATTTCATAGTTCAGTGTTCTCTGTGTGTGTGTGTGTGTGTGTGTGTGTGTGTGTGTGTGTGTGTGTGTGTGTGTGTGTGTGTGTGTGTGTGTGTGTGTGTGTGTGTGTGCGCGCGTGTGTACTTCAGTCTTTCCAACCCTATCTCTGTCTCTGTCCTTGTGTCAGACACACATGAAGAAACATTTCCATTTCTTCATTCAAACTACAAGCTTTTCATTCCATAACATAATATGATAAAGATATACAGAATCAATAAATATTACACATGTTCATGTAGATTTTGCAGATGTCTTCAGGGTGCCAAGGCATCCTCATCTCAAACCCTGGACACCCCACCAGTGCACAAGTCAGCATGAAGGACTCTTCCATACAGGGGGCTACACCTGTGGCATGGGACAATTCAAAGGGGTGTCACCTTTGTCACACGTCTGCACACAGTCCTGGTCAGTTTGGACACGTACCTGAGTCACATCAACACGTCCAGCCCACCTCTGGTCACGTCCATGACTGTACCCAACACAATCATACCACTGGGTACAGCCACACCCTGACTGGGTGCAACGGGTATCATCAGAATACAGTCCCCTGCTGCCATGACCGTACTGCACACATGGTTGATACATCTGGATGTTTGTATGACCACACTGGATGTGTGCATGACACATCCGGATGTTTGTATGACCACACTGGATGTGTAAATGACACATCTGGATGTTGCTATGGACGCTCTGGGTGTGATCATGGCATAACTGGATGCATGCATGAAACATCTGGATATATGTATGACCACTCTGGATATGTGCAAGATACAACTGGATGTATATACAATACAGTTGAACACACGTATGATACAACTAGATGTCTGTGTAACTCAACTGAATGCATGAATAATACATCTGGATATATGAGTGAGACCTTACAACGTGTCCTTGTTCCAGAAGGTTCCTTTCGAAATTCTACCATATCCATTACAAATACAACTGAATCACGTCCAACTGACTCCAGAAACATTCAATGTGTAACAGATAATGGACACACCCAGGATAGTACTGATCACAGTGACAATACAGCCAAGTGTGAACCCTCTACTGCTGAAAACATCAATGCTACACTCAAGTCCGACTCCTCTAGGACTGAACACGACTGTGGAGTCACTGGACATAGCATGGGTGATGTGTCAGACAGCCATGGTACTGCAGCAAAGAGTAATGATATCACGAGATCCTTCCATGAACACAGGCCAGATAACCACAGACACAACCCAGCTGCAGACACGGATGGCAGTGAGTTCATTTCCTGCAGTCATGACATCACTGCATCCAGCAGCCATCCACATACATACAATGCTGAAGCAGTGAGATATGACATCACTGCTGGTGATCCACATACATACAATGCTGAAGCAGTGAGATATGACATCACTGCTGGCGATCCACATACATACAATGCTGAAGCAGTGAGATATGACATCACTGCTGGTGATCCACATACATACAATTCTGAAGCAGTGAGAAATGACATCACTACTACTGATCCAAATACTATCACCACTGATGACAACAGCAGTATTACAACAAGTCTGCCCAGAAGAAACCTAGCACACACATGTACAGAGTCTGATAAAGACTTCAGTAATCAGCCAATTCAGAGAAGCGTGCTTTAAAACCCCATGTCTGTGAAAATGGTGGCAGAGCATCCAGCAAATCTACATCTTTAAAACAGCCCACATTCCTTCACACTGGGCAAAAGTCAGACAGATGTGTGCAAAGGGGTGAGTCATGTGAGACAAACGCTTCTTTACATGATCAATCATTCATCCACAAGGAACGAAAGACCGCTGCCTCGAGTTTGACAAACTGTGAAAAACTGTTTCCCCAGAAGTCAGGTATAAACAAACATAATAGTATGCCAATCCACACAACAGACAAGTCACATACATGCCAGTTTTGTGAAAAATCATTTAGACTTAAGGCTTCTTTGCGTGCTCACATTCGAATCCATACAGGAGGAAAACCACACGTGTGTACAGACTGTGGAAAAGCTTTTAATCACAAAGCAGATCTAAACAAACACATGCTAATCCATACAGGACAAAAGCCACATGTGTGTACAGACTGTGGAAAAGCTTTTAATGACAAAGGAAATCTAAACAGGCACATGCTTATCCATACAGGACAAAAACCACATGCCTGTGCGAATTGTAGAAAAACTTTCAGAAACAAATCCAATTTAAACACACACATGCTTATCCATACAGGACAAAAGCCGCATGCCTGTGCCATTTGTGGAAAAACTTTTAATCAAAAATCAAGTTTAAACACACACATGCTTATCCATACAGGGCAGAAGCCACATGCCTGTGCCATTTGTGGAAAAACTTTCAGTCAAAAATCAAATTTAAACAAACACATGCTTATCCATACAGGACAAAAGCCATATACCTGCGCCATTTGTGGGAAAACTTTCAATCAAAAAACACATTTAAACAAACACATGCTTACCCATACAAGACAGTCCGAATTGTAAAAAAACTTTCAGATAGAATCAAGTTTAAACAAACACATATTAATCCATACAAGGGAAAAGACACATACCTGTACAGACTGTGGAAGAAAATTTAATAAAAAATCAACTCTAACCACACATAAGTTGGTTCACACAAGAGGAATGTATGTTTTAAAAAAAAAGTGCACAGCATATCCAAATATGTTTTACACAAAGCACCCCATCTAATTAATCTATCCACTTTTAAGAACTTCTTAGGTAACCAAAAAATAAGTCGTAAAGGTTTTTTTATGAGCATGCAGACTCAGGATTTTTCCTTAACTCTCTCCAGAAAACTGAAATCTCAGAGAGGAAAAAGTGTTTTCTCATCAAGGATGTGTAAACTACAATAAAAGCAAACACATTATTATCTAACGGAGGTCAGACAGAAAGACAGAAAGAAGGAAATTGTTTATAACAATCCAGATCAACATGATTTCTCTCTCTCTCTCTCTCTCTCTCTCTCTCTCTCTCTCTCTCTCTTCTCTCTCTCTCTCTCTCTCTCCTCTCTCTCTCTCTCTCTCTCGTCTGTCTGTCTGTCTGTCTTGTCTGTCTGTCTGTCTGTCTGTCTGTCTGTCTGTCTGTCTGTATAAGGATGGGGAAGATCACTGTGTTATGTCATCTTCATTACTCTTTTCATTATGTTTATACATGTAGTTTTACTGTGCAAAGTGCTGGATTTTTTTTTAGCTTAACAGCCAGCTGCATTGTTCTGCATTGATGTTCTGTCTTGTTTCATTCCTTTACATTATCACCCACCAAGAGATAAAGCATCTGTGCCTCATTTCTCACAAACAGGTTTTACAACACATTGACTACTTGATTTCCAGCTCAGTAAAAACAGGTTGCTGTGTTTTAGGCAGGTATAAATGATAAAGTGACAAATTGATGGAATCAGCTGAAATATCTTCACCTGATTGAACACAGAGGAATAAAGGATTAGGTCTGATATATATTTGCTTTTATTAAGCACTAAGTAGGTAAAATATAGTAATATTCATATTTTTTATCAAGTTATCAAACGGCTGCACACATGTTGAAATGCTAATAGGGTTTAAAAAGAATAAAGATAGTCTGATATATATTTGCTTTTATTAAGCACAAGTAGTAAAATATGTATATTCATATTTTTATCAAGTTATCAAACGGCTGCACATGTTGAAATGCTAATAGGTTTAAAAAATATAAAACACGATATTTGAGTTTTTGCAACATGTACATTTACTGCTGAAAATTGAGCTCTTTTCATTAGCTTTTTCCGCTGTATTCCCATGTACAAAAATGCACCTTCTTCAAAAAAAGTTTCAATCAGTTTTCAATCACAAGAAACTTTACTCAGCACATAAGCTTAAAACAGTAGCTTGAGCGTATGTTTTTGTAATGTGTTTTTTTTTTCTATTGTATCCATTTCTGCGTAGCAAATATTCCTTCAGTCCAATGTATTGTTCTGCATACATGAGGGGATTTTTCCCCTGGAGTTAGCATCAGTGCTGACTCCACTCTCCCCAAAAGTCCTTCAGATGAGACTTAAACCAAGGCCCATGTGGGAACACATGCAGAACATCTTGTACACATGTTAAATCCTGTTCCGCTTTTCGTAAGAGTAGGCCTTTGTGTGCTGGTGGAAACAGATGACAAGATTTATAAAACTGCATACACACGGGAACCGGATGTAAAAAAGCACATGAGTGCTTAGTCCATTATCCTCCATATAAAAGGAGCAATAAATAAATAAGATCCTGTAAGCATATTTCTTCTATCTACCAGAAAATGTGAACAAATACACATGCTTCAGTATTTATCAGTGTTCATTCCAAACCTAATAACTTGCAGCAAAAGAGAATATTTGTAAATATTTGTAAATATTTGTTTCATAATTAGACAAAAGAGTAAAGGGTTTTTAATGTTATATCTTATTTCTGCCTTAGTTTTGAAACGTGTATTTTGATCATATCATATTATCTAGTTGCCATCCCGTATGTGATTACTATTTACATGTTCTAGAATAAGACTGATGTTTTACACCCATCGTTTTTATTACAAGTATGCTAGTTTTTCTCTTGACACTTTAGGTAATAATATCTCGTGTGTGGATGCAGATTTTTAAAAGAAGAGTTGGTTATTAAAAACGGTGTGCTTGTGTCCATGAGTGTTTTCCCGAGCTTTTCAGAGAGTACTTGTGCATGTCCATATCTTTAGTCAATAAATTTCCATTCCTCTTATTTCAATTCCTTTGATGTCAGTGTGTTTTGTAAAAATCCTTGTGTCTTTTTGTGTTGCAAGCACTTTCTATTGGCAACAACATTCACTGCTCTCTCTGTTTTTGTGTCAGTCTGACTACCTGTCTCTTTGTGTGTGTGTGTGTGGTTGTGTGTGTGTGTGTGTGTGTGTGTGTGTGTGTGTGTGTGTGTGTGTGTGTGTGTGTGTGTGTGTGTGTGTGTGTGGTGTGTGTGTGGTGTGTGTGTGGTGTGTGTGTGTGCTGTGTCTGCGCCTGTGTGTCTGCCTGTGTGTGCCTATGTGTGGTGTGTGTGTGTGTCTGTCTGTCTGCTTGTCTGTCTGTCTGTCTGTTGTCTGTCTGTCTGTCTGTCTGTCTGTTCTGTCTGTCTGTCTGTCTGTCTGTCTGTCTGTCTGTCTGTCTGTCTGTCTGTCTGTCTGTCTGTCTGTCTCGTCTCTCTCTCTCTCTCTCTCTCTTCTCTCTCTCTCTCTCTCTCTCTCTTCTCTCTTAAACACGCATGTGTGTACGTGTACGCACCCATACACACACAGAAATACAAAACGCATATGCATGCATAAAATACACACCACATTACACAACCACACCGCACAACACACACACACACACACACACACACAAACCACCACACACACACACACACACAACACACACACACACAAAACGACCACATGCACTGTCTCAGTACTCACTTACCATACTCAAACAACCACACAACACAACAACACACAACAACAACACAACACACACACAACACACACACACACAACACACACACAAAATTTACAAAACTGATACACATAGGACTGGATGTAAAAAAGTACATCATTCCTTATC
>JASPKP010003228.1:0-7500 GCA_030674155.1 Stramonita haemastoma | reverse complement strand
AATCTCATTTAAACAGACACATGCTTATCCATACCGGACAAAAGCCACATGCCTGTGCCATTTGTGGGAAAATTTTTAGTCGAAATTCAGGTTTAAACAAACACATTCTTATCCATACAGGACAAAAGCCACATGCCTGTTCCATTTGTGGGAAAATTTTTAGTCGAAATTCAGGTTTAAACAAACACATTCTTATCCATACAGGACAAAAGCAACATGCCTGTGACATTTGTGGAAAAACTTTCCGTGCAAAATCAAGTTTAAACCCACACATGCTTATCCATGCACAACAAAAGCCACATGCCTGTGCCATTTGTGGAAAAAATTCAATCATAAATCAAGTTTAAACAAACACATCTTAATCCATACAGGGCAAAAGCCACATGCCTGTGCCATTTGTGGAAAAACTTTTAGTCGAAATTCAGGTTTAAACAAACACATGCTTATCCATACAGGACAAAAGCCACATGCCTGTGACATTTGTGGAAAAACTTTCCGTGACAAATCAAATTTAAACCCACACATGCTTATCCATACAGGACAAAAGCCACATGCCTGTGCCATTTGTGGAAAAACTTTCAATCATAAATCAAGTTTAAACAAACACATCTTAATCCATTCAGGGCAAAAGCCACACACCTGTGTGAATTGTGGAAAAAAATTCAGTCAAAAATCTAATTTAAACAGACACATGTTTATCCATACAAGACAAAAGCCACATGCATGTGCAAATTGAAGAAAAACTTTCAGATACAAATCCCATTTAAACAAACACATGTTAATCCATACAAGAGAAAAGCCACACGCCTGTACAGACTGTGGAAGAAATTCTGATAAAAAACCAAATTTAAACACACATAAGCTGGTTCACACAAGAGAAAGGGATATTTCAAAGGATAAAAAATCGACAGCATATCTGAACATGTTTTACACAAACTACCCTGTCCAATTACTCTATCAACTTTTAAGAACTTCTTAGCTAACCAAAAATAAATCTTAAGGGTTTTTTTTTATAAGCATGCAGACGCAGGTTTTTTCCTTAACTCTCTCAAGAAAACTGAAATCTCGCAGAGGAAAAAGTGTTTTATCATCAAGGATATGTAAACTACAGTAAAAGCAAACACATTATTATCTAAGGGAGGTCAGACAGAAAGACAGAAAGAAGGAAATTGTTTATAACAATCCAGATCAACATGAGTCTCTCTCTCTCTCTCTCTCTCTCTCTCTCTCTCTCTCTCTCTCTCTCTCTCTCTCTCTCTCTCTCTCTCTCTCTCTCTCTCTGTCTGTCTGTCTGTCTGTCTGTCTGTCTGTCTGTCTGTCTGTCTGTCTCTCTCTCTCTCTCTCTCTCTCTCTCTCTCTCTCTCTCTCTCTCTCTCTCTCTCTCTCTCTTTCTCTTTCTCTTTCTCTATGTCTGTCTGTCTGTCTCTCTGTCTGTGTCTCTGTGTGTATAAGGAGGCGGAGGGTGACTGTGTTATGTCATCTTCATTACTCTTTTCATTATGTTTATACATGTAGTTTTACTGTGCAAAAATCGCCTGGTTTTTTTTCCAGCTTAACAACCAGCTGCATTGTTCTGCATTGATGGTCTGTCTTGTGTTTCATTCCTTTACATTATCACCTAGCAAGAGATAAAACATCTGTACCTTATTTCTCACAAACAGGTTTTACAACACATTGGCTACCTGTTTTCCAGCTCTGTAAAGACAGATTGCTGTGTTTTAGGCAGGTATAAATGATAAAGTGACGAATTGATGGAATCAGCTGAAATATCATCACCTGACTGAGCACAGAGAAATAAAGGATTAGGTCTGATGTATATTTGCTTTTATTAAGCACAAAGAAGGTAACATACAGTAACATTTATATCTTTATCAAGTTATCAAATGGCTACACACATGTAGAAATAAATACAGGGTTAAAAAAACAAAAAGCACAATATGACAGTTTTTCGCAACATGCACATTTCGTGCTGAAAACTGAGCTCCAGTTAGTTAGCTTTTTTCTGCTGTATTCCCATGTACAAAAATGTACTTATTTTAAAATTTGGGATCTGTTTTCTATATCAAGAAACCTTACTCAGCACATAAGCTTAATACAGTAAGGAGCATGTGTCTTTGTAATGTGTTTTTTCTATTGTATTCATTTCTGCTAGCAACTATTCCTTAAGTCAATGTATTGTTCTGCATTAATGAGGGGATTTTTCCGCTGGAGTTAACATCAGTGCTGACTCCACTCTCCCCAAAAGTCCTTCTGATGAGACTATGAACCAAGGCCCTATGCAGGAACGCATACAGAACATCTTGCACACATGTAAAATCCTGTTCCTCTTTTTATAAGAGTAGGCCATTGTGTGCCGGTGGGAACAGATGACAAGATTTATAAAAATGCATACACACGGAAACCGGATGTAAAAAGCACATAAGTCCATTATCCTCCATATAAAAGGAGCAATAAATAAATAAATGTATATCCTGTAAGCATATTTCTTCTATCTACTAGAAAATGTGAACAAATACACATGCTTCAGTATTCATCAGTGTTCATTCCGAACCTAATAACTTGCAGCAAAAGACAACGTTTGTAAATATTTGTAAATATTTGTTTCATAATTAGACAAAAGAGTAAAGGGTTTTTAATGTCATATCTTGTTTCTGCCTTAGTTTCTGAAACGTGTATTTTGATTATATTACATTATCTAGTTGCCATCCTGATATGTCATTACTATTTACATGTTCTAGAATAAGACTGATGTTTTACATGCATCGTTTTTATTACAAGTATGCTAGTGTTTTGCCTTGACCCTTTAGCTAATAATGTCTCGTGTGTGGATGCAGATTTTTAAAAGAAGTGTTGGTTATTAAAAACGGTGTGCTTGTGTCCATAATGTTTTCACAAGCTTTTCAGAGAGTACTTGTACATGTCCATATCTTTTGTTAATAAATTTCCATTATCTTTATTTCAATTCCTTTGATGTCAGTGTGTTTTGTAAAAATCCTTGTGTCTTGTTTTGCAAGCACTTTCTATTGGCAACACACATTCACTGCTCTCTCTGTTTTTGTGTCAGTCTGACTACCTGTCTTCTGTTTGTGTGTGTGTGTGTGTGTGTGTGTGTGTGTGTGTGTGTGTGTGTGTGTGTGTGTGTGTGTGTGTGTGTGGTGTGTGTGTGTGTGTGTGTGTGATGAGGGGGGGGGGTTGCATGTGTATGTGTGTCTGTGTTTCTGTGTGTGTTTGTGTGTGTGCATGTTTGCCTCTGTATTTGTATGTGCTTGTGTTGTGTGTGTGTGTGTGTGTGTTTGTGTGGGTATGCTTATCTGTCTGTCTGTCTGTCTGTCTGTCTGTCTGTCTGTCTGTCTGTCTGTCTGTCTGTCTGTCTGTCTGTCTGTCTGTCTGTCTGTCTCTCTCTCTCTCTCTCTCTCTCTCTCTCTCTCTCTCTTCTCTCTCTCTCTCTCTCTCTCTCTCTCTCTCTCTCTCTCTCTCTTGTTGTTGATCTTGTGCTTCCCCAGCTTAACACTCTGGGGGTCACCCAGAATGTGCACTCTGACTCATTCATCCAACCTGGAATCACTGTGAGATTGAAATTGCACAATGAATGAGAATTGCATGTATGACTGTTTTTAAGTACCTCGCCATATACGCAGCCATACTCCGACCTCAGAGGAGATGACATAGTGAATGGCTCACTAAATTGATTGGTGGTTCTCTTCATCAAAAAATCTCTTGTAATCAGAACTGATTAATTAATGATTGTTTTCATGTCAGGTAGACTTGGGAATGTGAGTTGGAATCACTATTCACTGTCAGCCTATGAAAATGTGCAGCAGGGGAAAATGTGGCTTACCATGCTAGTGAACTCAGTTCCCCTGAGCCTATTGGCAACTCCGCTCATATTTGTGTCTAGTTCAGTTTCTTGTGACACATCAGTCATATCAGCACTGTCAGTTACTCAGTGAACATTGTAGCAGAAAAATGGAACAGGTAGTACCTCTCTTTTCCTCCCTGTGTATGTCTTTTTCTTGTTTGTCTCTGTGTGTATGATTTGCTCATCTCTCTGTCTCTCTGTTTGTGTCAGTTTTTGTCTCTCCTTCTTTTTCCTCTCAGGGAAACTATATACCGATTAAAATGGAGTTAGTTTTATAACCTGTTTTAATCTGTATATAGTTGGACATTTCTATTCTGAGATTCAAAACTTTATGAAACAGCCCCTATTGGCCTGTGTGGTTGGCGGGACTATGCACGTGATTGGATTGGATTGGATTAGTTCTTGTTCCTCTTCATCAAATGCTCAATACAAGAGTAGTTGTCTGTCATATGAACAAAACCGTTTTGCACTGCCATAAAGTACCTGACAAGTCAGGCCCAGCATCTGACTTTGGCATGGTAGAGAACTGTTCTTTTATTATGTCTTTCTGGAAAAATGGCAGCAGAATGGACCGAGACTTCAGATAGGATAGCACACAAGAAGGTGACAGGTAGAAAAGGAGCAAGGCATAAACAGAGAGGGATAGAAAACAGGGAACTACTAACACAGAATTTCCAGAGGGTAGGAATGCTGTTTAATTTTATACTGACAGGTCCTCAGCATCCCACAGGGAAACTTTTTTTTTTTTTTTTTTTTGGGGGGGGGGGGGTCTAATTTTTGTTTGGTCTTTGTGTCCATGAACCTGTCTGTTTCTTTTCTGTCTGACTGTTCAAATTTCTTCAAATCTATGTTTTACATGAAGCAGTTGTTATTTTTTTCAAGATACTGATAAGCTTTTTTTCTAAACAGCTGCACAAGGCAGGATAAATTTGGTAGCTATCTTGGCAAGGTTTCAGTACTCTATCCCTCCCCCACCCATTTCTATACATACGCTCTGTAAATATTAGGTACCGTTTTGTGGAGGGGAAATAGCACGCTACATTCTCTCCACTTCTTCAGTCTTATCTACATGTACAGTCAATTAAAGGATTAGTTATTATCTTATTATTTCGTTTTTCAACTTCATTTGTCATTGATTTTAACAAATATGAAATCCCTGGAGAGACAGAGGACACGTTTTGAAACCATTCTAACCCATACCAGCAGTAGTGAAGATATTGCATCTGAATTAAAGCTTTTTTAATCTTTAAATTAACAGGTCAAGTTTTGCCAATGAAGCCATAAACTTAGACATTGTAGTTGCTTAAATGTCGACCGTGCTAAAATATCTGCGTGATGGCCATCCTGAAATCAAAAGAACTGCGTATGATAAGAATTTCTTTGAAATATTTTTCATTTCACCTCTAGATGAGTGCACTATTTCAATGCATAAACCTTTTTGTTTCTAATACCAGCCCTCAACATTATAATTTCAATGGATTAAGTCATGGCAGTCTCTGCTCCATTTAGTGTTGGGAATTTGGCAATTTTCCAACACTCTTACATGTAAACCTTCCAAACAGTTCGCCTTGTCCATTGGTTGACAGACACTGTATGCATGTGGAAGAAAAAAATTTTCATTCCAACATCATAAAAGCTGCAAAAACCAGATTATCCTGCATGAACCCAAGCATCCTTGGTAAATCTGCTTAGAAAGGGATTATCTGTGGTATGGATTTCTTACCATGTGAATTGTAGTAATCGTGTTGGAATATTCTGTATGTAGTATTACATTGCTGAGAAAGTAGCAAACAAAACGGAGTATATTTCATTATCTTTACAGTGTAGACCACCAGATTCACGCATGCATATACGTTTGCCTGCCTTCCTTCATCCCTACCCCTTCCACTAACACGAGCACACTAAAGGTGAGATACAAATAAGCACATTTTATTCATATTTCAAAATTTAAAAAACTCTTGGACCAAAACCCTGATAACAATAAAAGCAGACACTGAATATTACACTTTATGCCTTTATGATATTGTGCTGTTGCAGATGATTTCGGCAAGTCTTGGGGTCCTCAGTTCAAACCCTGAGCAAGTGTTCAGTGAAGAATACAACACCAATGATCCTTCCATGCAGCAGAACACAGCTGTGAGCAACTGTACTTCAAATGAAATCACTTGTGGCAACTTTGGACATATTCCTCCATATTATGGCCATACACCTGACACAGGTGAAAATGTCCAGCCCACCTCGGTCACGTCCATGACTGTACCCAACACAATCATACCACTGGGTACAGCCACACCATGACTGGGTGCAATGGGTATCATCAGAATACAGTCCCCTGCGCCATGACCGTACTGCATACATGGTTGATACATCTGGATGTTTGTATGACCACAATGGGATGTGTGCATGATACATCAGGATGTTTGTATGACCAAATGAGTGTGCATGAACTCTGGATGTTGTATGACACATGGATGTGCATGATACAGCTGGATGCTTGCATCACACAAGTCGACAATGCATGACATGACTAAACCCTTGAAGAAGACATCTGACTACGTTAGTGAGGCCTTACAATGCATCCTTCATACAGACGATTCCTTTCCAAATTCTGCCAGGTCCTTTGCTAATACAACTGGGTCATTTCCAACTGACGCCAGAAGCACTCAATGTGTAGCAGACGATGGATATGTCCATGACACTACTGGATACAGTCACAGAACAGCCAAGTGTGACCACTCTACTGCTGAAAACATCAAAGCAACAGCAAAGTCAATATTCACTAGGACTGGATATACTGTGGAGCCACAGGACACAGTACAGGTGATGTGTGGCACAATCGTGGTAACGCAGTCAACAATGGAGAGATGACAGAAGCTGTTCCAGACTCAGACAGATGCAGGCAAGATAACCACAGATACATCCCAGCTGCAGACAAGGACGGCAGTGACTTCATTTCGTGCAGTCAGAACATCACTGTCTCCAGCAGCCATCCAGCCACAGACCAGTATGGAGCAGTAGAGATTTGGGATGGTGCCAGTAACTACCAGTCTGAGAATGACCATGGCATGACTGTTGTTGACTATGATGCCATGATACCTGATGGTGAAAGTGGTATGACATCAGTTATGCAAAGAGAACGCATGGACGATACAACAACAGAGTGTGATAAAGACTTCAGTAATCAGCTGAATTCAGAAATACATGGCTCAAAACCCCTTGTCTGTGAAAATGGTGGCAGAGCATCCAGCAAATCTACATCTTTAAAACAGCCCACATTCCTTCAAACTGGGCAAAAGTCAGACAGATGTGTGCAGAGGGGTGAGTCATGTGAGACAAACGCTTCTTTACATAATCAATCATTCATCCACAAGGAACAAAAGACCGCCGCCTCGAGCTCAACAAACTGTGAAAAACTGTTTCCCCAGAAGTCGGTATAAACAAACATAATATTATGCAAATGCACACAAGAGACAAGTCACATACATGCCCATTTTGTGAAAAATCATTTAGACTTAAGGCTTCTTTGCGTGCTCACATTCGAATCCATACAGGAGGAAAGCCACACGTGTGTACAGACTGTGGAAAAGCTTTAAAGACAAAGAAATCTTAAACACACACTGCTTATCCATACAGGACAAAAG
>JASPKP010003227.1:17500-20451 GCA_030674155.1 Stramonita haemastoma | reverse complement strand
CACACACACACACACACAAACACAACACACCACACACAAAAAACCCAACACCACACCACAACCACCACAGACACAGCCCACACACACATAACACAACACACCCCACAACACACACACACATACTCACACAAAAGACACAGACACCACACATATAACATATACACAGACACACACACACACAACAAACATATCAGCTGTTTTCAGTCTGGGCTGCAGACAAATGCACATATTATAACACTCTGTTTTAACACATCAACATATTGCTCTGATATGGAAAAAAAATGTCCATAAGACTTAGGAAAAAAAAACACTGGGAAGTGGAGGGGAGGAGGGGGGGTGTTATACAGTGCCAAGAATTGATTGATATTTTTCTTGGTCTTGACTGTACATTTAGTGTTTATTAACTGGAGAGATGAGGAGGGTTTCTTTTTTCATCTGTGTTCCCAGCCACGCTAAAAGTGAAATGGCAGAACAGTGTTGTGATTGATGTAAGCTACCCTCAACCACACAGGGGAAAACTGGACCTGTTCCAAACTAAACACATAGAGACACACTGACCCAAACTGAACACACAGGGACACCAACCCAAACAGAACATGGGGACACTGACCACACAAGGACACTGACCACACAGGGCCACTGTCCACACAGGGACACTGACCCAAACTGACCCCACAGGGACACTGACCCAACAGGGACACTGACCCAACTGACCCCACAGGGACACTGACCCACAGGGCCACTGACCCAACTGACCCCACAGGGACACTGACCCAAACTGACCCCACAGAGCCACTGACCCCACAGGGCCACTGACCCACACTGACCCCACAGGGCCACTGACCTGTCTCGCAGGCTGCGGAACTTGGCGCTGCACTCTGCCCAGGAGAAGTTGCCGTGACCCTTGGCCCCCATCTCCTCCGTCACCCGCTGCCACACGTTCATCTTGCGCTGGCCGAACTGGTGGAAGTCGGGCAGGTATTTCTGGTACAGCTGGATCAGCTCCAGGGTCTCCTCCACGCTCCAGAAACTTGAGGCGACTGGGGTCCACTGCCACTGCCACCCCAATCATCTCCCTCATCACCACAATCATCATTATCGTCATCTATGTACAATGTGGCGCTCTACCACAAAATTAATGAGTCGCGTTGCATCAGAGATAAATTTTTTAGTTCTTAACATGTTATTAATCTGCAAGTGATAAGCTATTTGATACAGAAAACAGATTGAAAATCGGACGCATGTATGAACAGTTATAACTAATTGATTTTATATTTATGGACAGCAGAAAATGACAAAACGAGAAATTGACAAGTCTTGTATCATAATACAGATGGTGAGAATGAGGGCTTGGGCGTTTTTAAATGCCATTTTTAAACACAAGGAAACAAACTTACGCTTTGATACTTCAGTACAAGGTAGAAAACTAGCTTTAGTTACCTGATCCCACCCTGCCTGAAATGGCTCCTAGCAGAAAAGTGGGTCAGGTGCAAAGCGACTTATTTTGTGATGGAGGAGCATCATATATAATGCATACTTTCCTGAGGTGAGGAACCTAAATGGTGAGGAAAAACACACAACAACCACATGTGTATACAAAAAACTCAACACGAGTACACCTCTGAGCCCTTGCCAAGGAATGCAAAAAATGCGTACAAACACCTATGCACAATATTACACACAGACAGACACATACACACACAGACACACGGATGAGACTGTAAACCCAGGCCCCCCATGCTAACGCACGCAGAACATCTTGCGTACACATTAAATCCTGTTCCGCTTTTCATAAGAGTAGGCCATTGTGTGCCGGTGGGAACAGATGACAATATTTACACAACTGCATACACATGGGGGCTGGATGAAAAAAAAAAGCACATGAGTGCTTATCCCATTATCCTCGATAAAAAAGAATAAAATAAATAAAATAAACACACAGACACACACACAGACACAGACACAGACACACAAACATGTACACACAGACAAACACACACACACAAAGACACACACACACAAAGACACACACACACAAAGACACACACACACAAAGACACACACACAGACACACACAGACCCACACCCACACCGACAGACACACACACCCACACACACCCACACACACACCCATGCACACACAGACACGTCCACGCACACATCCACGCACACAGACACAGACACACTCAGACACCCACACACACCCACGCACACACACACACAGACACACCCACAGACACACACACCCACAGACACACACAACCTTCATTGGAGACATCTCCAGCCGGCTGGTCCCCGCGCCCTTTGCTCAGGTCATCACTGGAGATCAACTGCAGAGGCTCCTGGGAAGGCAAAGGGCCAGCACTCAGGTGACCTGCCTGCATCCCTCTCCCTGCTGTGGCTGGTCCTTTGCCACTCAGCATGGCAGGATTGTCTCCCCCTGGCGGCAGGAAGTTGACACTTTGGGGGAACACAGGCACAGGAATCATGGGAAGGTCGGAGCGGGATGCAGAGGGAAGTGCAGACATGGCTGTGCTGCTGGGACTGACGTCACAGGGACTGACGTCACAGGGACTGACGTCACAGGGAACTGTGCAATCTTCTGGTGGGGTCTGTCACCTCACCCTAAAGGACAAGGCACCCTGCCAATAAGAATTATAACATTATTATTATAGGGAACTTCTAGAGCGTTCAATCTTGCAAAGCAAACAAAACAAAGCTCTTGCACTCAAATCATTTCACACACGTGACCGTACAAACACACACACACACACACACAACTAACAGATTCTAAACAATAATCCAATCAAATAAATCAAAGCGCTTGCATTCAAATCATTTACACAAATGCAAACACACACACACACACAATCAACAGACTTTAAACAACAATCCAATCAATCATGTTGTTTTTAGCCCCACTGATCACAAAGGCCATTCATATATCAGGT
>JASPKP010003227.1:0-7500 GCA_030674155.1 Stramonita haemastoma | reverse complement strand
TCAATGGTGGGTAAAATCTGTGCCTACGCTAAATCTTCACCACCGATCAACTTCGGAGTTCCAGCCAAGGAAGGGAAACAATCATTTGGAAAAGCTAATATATGTAACTATGTATGTGTGTATTTAAAAAAAAGTATTTATTTCATTTTACTTTATTCTGCGACTGCTTGGAATTTCCTGGAAGGATAGGAAAACAAACACCTTTGTGCGAAGTCAAGTCGCACTGTTGGCTGGCCCTCAGGAACCCCTACTAGCCACTGTCAAGAAAAGGAAGCTGGCATGGTTCGGCCATGTCACACGCCACAACACCCTCCCCAAGACAGTCCTACAAGGAACGCTAGAAGGTGGCAGACGCCGAGGCAGACAAATCAAAAGCTGGATGGATAACATCAAGGAGTGGACCCACCTGGACAGTCCAACACTCATTCGGAAGGCGGTGGACAGGGCTGGATGGCGATGGCTGGCTGCAGAATCGTCTCTCATGTCTCCTCCACGACCATCCCGGTCATGAGAAAAAGAAGAGGAGAGAGAGAGAGAGAGAGAGAGAGAGAGAGAGAGAGAGAGAGAGAGAGAGAGAGAGAGAGAGAGAGAGAGAGAAGGAAGACAGACAGAAGACAGACAGACAGACAGAAGAAGAAGACGAAGAAGAGAGAGAGAGGAGAGAGAGAGAGAGAGAAGAGAGAGAGAGAGAGAGAGAGAGAAGAGAGAGAGAGAGAGAGAGAGAGAGAGAGAATGGAATAAGTACTCGTGTGTGCTTTAAAACATTTTTTTTTATACATCCAGTTCCGTGTGTATGCAGTTTTGTCAATTTTATCATCCGTTCCCACCGGAACACAAGGGCTTACTCTTCCGAAAGGCGGAACAGGTGCGCAAAGTCTCTCTCTCTCTCTCTCTCTCTCTCTCTCTCTCTCTCTCTCTCTCTCTCTCTCTCTCTCTCTCTCTCTCTCTCTCTCTCTCTCTCTCTCTCTCTCTCTCTCAAATACTCGAGTTTCGAGTTTCTATTTATCTATCTGGTTTACTCTGCACTGGTTAGGTCTATGAGTGAGGGAAAGAAAGAAAGAAAGAAAGAAAGAAAGAAAGAAAGAAAGAAGAAAGAAAGAATGAATGAATGAATTATAGAGTGCATAGAAATTGCCATACTCATCGCATGACAGCAGCACCAGGAAAGGAGAATGAAGCAGACAATGGGGACAGGGTGGCCTGGTGGTTAGAGCCTTGTACTCGCCATGTGACGGCCCCAGATCGATTCCAGGCTTGAGCTACGCCCGTTCAAGGGGCATTTTTCTCAGGAGTTAACATCAGTGCCAGCTCCACTCCCTCCTAAAAGTCCTTCGGATGAGACTATAAACCGACGTCACGTGTGCAAACGCACGCAGAACATCTTGTGCACACGTTAAAACCCTTTCCACTTATCAGGAAAGTAGGCCATAGCGTGCAGGTGGAAAAGGATACATTAAAAAAAAAATGCGTGCACACTGGTGCCGTGTTAAGACATCAGCCTCGAAGTCGGAATACAGCTACCTTAATGGTGGGCTAAATCGGTTGCATACGCAAAATTTCACCATTGGTAAACCTGGGTACTTAAGTTGGGGAACGAAAAAAAAAAAGGAAAGAAAGAAAGAAAGAAAAAATGATGAAAGCATGGAGGGGACAGGGAAAGCAATTCTCCTGCTACACACTCCCAAAACAGAAACAGGATGACGTCACTAGTTTCGAACTGCCAAACTGCCCCGCGGGGATGCCGGGGATCTGTCAGTATAACATTTCAACTGCATCACCACCTTCTAAACATCATGTGCTAGAAATTCTCTTTTTTTTTTATTCCTAGATCCTCTCTCTGCTTCCACCATGGTCCTTTTCTTCCTGTCACCTACTTCTTGTCTATTTTCTGCCTTACTGGTCCATTCTCTCTCCAGCCTTTTTTTCCTCTTCTCCAGAACGATTTAAAATATAACAATTCTCTCTCATGCCGAGTTGGATGTGCTGGGCCTGACTTGCCAGGTGGTTGTTGGCAGCACAGCACATTTTTGCTCATACCATTGACAGCAATAATTGATGTCTGAATGTTCCAGGAAGAAGAAGAAACTCTCCAGCGATACTAAATATTCTTTTTACTGATGTGCCTGGGTTGCCTGCAGACGGGACCAAAGATGTAAAAGGCAGCATATGTAGTTTTCTGCAGCCCCGGAGTGTATTGGTGTGGCTGTCAGCACCACAGCTCATAGACTGACCATCAGCACAGGGCCACTGGCTGTGGAAGTGACCATTGGCACTTAAGCTTCACAAGTGACCAGTGGCATTGGAAGTGACCATAGGCGTGACTGTTTTTAAAGTGGCTGCCTAGGCCTATTTATTATCATTATCATCATCATCATCATCATCATCATCATCATCAGTATTATTATTATTATTATTATTATTATTATTATTATTATTATTATTATTATTATTATTATTATTATATCCTCTTTCTTTTTTTTCTTTTTTTTTTACTGTCCCGTCTTCTGTGACGAACCTGTCCTGTGTTCCCACACCGCTCATTCCGATCCCTCCATGCCAACCATGCATACGTTTATGTGCTGATCCTTTGGACCAGAGGTTTACATCACCTCAGGCCACCAGCCAAAGGAGCTAGCCCTGCACTGGCTGCTGGGCCACTTTAGTGGAGTTCAGGAAGTGCCTTTCCGAGCTAACAGAAGCAGAGCACATCCTACCAAAACCCTCGACAGGCAACAGCAATAACTTAGCTGAGGAGCCAGACTGAGTGAACACCAACCCACCTGGGAGGGCCACAATCACATAATTATGAACCCCAAGAGTAATGACAACTTGACAGTGTGGAACTGAACAGCTCCCTTCATTCTGTACCCCACTCCTCCCCCAAGCGTCAACAGGGCGAAAGATGCAGACACCTGCAGTGTTGGTCAAGTAATCTGAGCACTTCTCTCAAAACTGCATCCATAAAGTAGATGAAGCTGGACTGTGGGCCCCAGTCTCCCCAAGGGCCCATAGCAAGCCCACACAAGGATAGGACTCAGCTGGAGTCTGAAAAAAACCCACCAAACCACCATAACCCAATCAATCTTTGACTCTAACAGGATTTGAATCAGCGACCCCTCAGCCAGGAAGCCAAAGCTCTAACCACTACGCCATGGCAGCTGGTCAACGGGAAGCTTTTTAGTATCAGTGGGGTCAGTGACCGGAAGGGCATGGTCCCTTCGTTACTTCTGTTAATTGTGCGAAGTAATTACTGTCCCTCCTCATCCTCTAATCTCTAAAGAGTCATCAGGACTGCATTTTTCAGACTGTGTCGTGAGCAGCACAAGGCAAGCCAGACAAAGCCTCTCTCTGGGCTACATAATTCTATCTATCGCTCCTGTGCTGAGTACGTGCATGTAGTGTCCCTAAATAGACACCATGCCCCTAACTGGTTTTAGGCGTTCAACTGTGCAAACGTGGTCAAAAAGTAACTTGGCATTATCTTTAAACTGCTCCAGCACATCATCTTTTTTTTTTCATCAACATTCATGAGAACACGACAAAAAATAATGAAAATAAAATAGATATTGGTAGATTAAAAACTCGTTGGATACTGAAAACGTAAAACAAGTACTCCCTAAATTTCCCCGAAAAATCTGTTGTTTTGCAGAATTGCACGCTCACAAAGACTATAGGAATTGTCAGCTTTGGAATTTTTTTTTTTTTTTTTTTTTTTTTGCTGCCTCGTCTTCTGTGACGTTCCCGTACTGCTGTTCAACGCCGCTCATTTCAATCTCCCCGCCACAGCCATACCTAGATTCGTTGTGTCTCACCCCCGGGGTCGGGAGTCCACAGGGAGCCCATCAATATTAGGCCGCCGCGGGGCCACCAGCCAGAGGGGCCCTGCACTTCTGCTGGGTCACTTTGGTGGTGTTCAGTGGTGCCTGTTCTGAGCTAACATACGCAGGACACCACCTACTAAGCCCCCTACTAACGACAGTATTAGTTCAGTCGCGGAGCCAGACTGAGTGAGCCACCCACCCAAGGTGGCGACCACCACAACGTCGCTCCAGCGACCGCCTCCCCGCGAACCTCCAACCCGAAAGGGATTTGACACAAATTCATCACAGGCACAGAAGCGTATGGGGAAACCGAATCTGAGGTCACCATGAGACCAGAGCAACGGGGCCACCGAATCAGAGACAATTTTTATTATTGCATGATGATCAATGAGGATGAGGATGATATAATGATGCTGCTGAGGAGGTGCATCCGCTTTGAGACTGCTTGACAGGGTTGTTCTCTACGCTTACTGTCATAATATATCCCGGCGTCAACCAGGCCCGAGAGACACAGACACCTGCAGTGTTGGTCAGGTAATTTGAGCAACACTCTCAAATTCGCATCCGTAAAGTGGATGAAGCTCGACTGTGTGGTCCCAGTCTCCCCACTGAGCCCACAGCACACTCACTCTGGGTAGGAGCCGGCCGGAGCCCGAAAAAATCCCTATGACTTATGGGATTCGAACCTGCGACCTTCCAGTCCGCAATCCAAGGCGCTAACCACTGCGCCATGGCGGCTGGTAGCTTTGGAATTGTTTGTCTTGTGATTTGCAGTCTGTGCATTGGCAGCCCACCTGGTGAAGGAAAGGAGAAGGTTTCTTTTTTCTGCAGAAAGTTTCCAGACCCAGGGACAAGTTTTCATCTTCCTTAAGCCTGTCCACTTTAGGGCAAGAACCATTTTAGGACACAACAGTGGTGTCATTCATACTAGAATATTTCTTACAAGATCCTTCTTTACAATAAAGAAAGGTAGGTGTTAGTATTTGAAATTTGACTGTATTATGTATGACATGTATTACATTGTATTGGGTTGTATGTATTGTATTGTGTTGCATTGTATTGTATTGAATTGTATTGTATACCACTTTTGGCCGAGGCAGAATTCTCTGCATAAAATTCAGGCTGCTCTCTTTGGAAAGAGCGTGACGCCACAAGGGCAGCGCCACCCATTTAAAACAAAGTTTCCCAATTGCATGGGTATATGTTTCCCTATAAGAGAGAAAGGCTGAACCCCCCCCCAAAAAAAAAAAAAAAACCCAAAAAAAAAACCCCCGGAAAACCCCCAACAGACAGACAATAAAGAGAAAGTAAATAACTAAAAAAAAAAGAGAAGAAAGATACAAAAGAAAGAAACAAAAAAAACTGACGAAAGAAAAGCATACACCTTTACCCTCCCCCCCCCCCCACACCTACGTAACCACCTTCCCCCCACACACCTAGTACCCACCTCCCCCCACCCCCCACCCCAAAACAAAAGCCATACCAAAACCCAACCAAACACAAAACAAAGGAAACAAAACAAAACAAAACTAGAATAAGACGTGAGCAGAGTGGGGAAATGAAAACAGACAAGTGGAGAACGGAATGTAAGTTAGACAACTCTGACATCAGCCAGGTCATCGTGTGTCATGACTAGCTGAACTATGACCTCACCCCGTAAAGGAATACCGGCCCTTTAAAACCTCGTGATTCAGAAACCCAACAACATTTATTATGGTTATGACTGGTCACATTATTCAAACGGCCTTGTGAGACGGGATACCCCAACAAGTCAGAGGTGTAACTTGCATGATTATTGATATAGTTGGTTACTAAGGTTGCGGTTTGTAGTTGTTGTTGCTGTTGTTGCCGGGTTCTCAGTTAAGGCCTTGAGGGGTGGGGGTTAAACAGAATAATGCACCGTGACTCATTTATCCTTCTTGGGACACACTGTAAGAATACGGGGCAGAACATAGCGTAGTGGTCAGAGAGAGCTGCACCAGCCTAGCACTTGCACTTGTGATTTCTAATGTACCAACCCATGCAGAACATTCCCTTTTCGGAAGAGTAGACCATTGTGTGCCGGTGGGAACATGACAAAATTGACAAAACTGCATACACAGGGGACTGGTTGTTAAGAAAAAGGACATGAGTGCTTATTCCATTATCCTCCAAATAAAAGAATGATGATGATGATGATGATGATGATGATGATGATGATGGTGATGATGATGATGATGATGATAATAATAATAATAATGATATAATAATAATAATAATAATAATATAATAATAATAATAATAGATGGCTCGGGATTTTGCCCGGGTTTGAGTTACTGCCAAGAGGATTTGTCCCTCTATGAGTGAACATCAGTACTGACTCCACAACCCCCCCCCCCCCCCCTCCAGAAAATCTTTTGGATGAGACTATAAACCGAAGCACCGAGCATGAACGCACTCTGAACATCTTGTACACACGTTAAACACATTCTGCCTTTCGATACTAATCACTAAATCTGACCTTCTTAATTAAGAACGTGTTCATTCATCATGCTAACAACAAGCCCCCTTCTGTATGAAAGGCTATGGGGAACGAAGGATCAAGTAGAGAGAGAGAGACACGCTCTGTAACGCGGGTAGAAAAGCAAGCAGGCAGACTTTGTTGACATAACCATACACTGTGCCTTTTCACATCGCTGTGACACCGGAAATCTGGCCGCTCTCTTAAAAAAAAAACGCTCTCTTTAAAAAAAACACACACAAAAACCCCACCAACAAAAAAGAAGACCAGGCAAGAAGTGAATGTCAGTTAAAGTCATAGAAAAAAAAAGATGTTAAGACAAGTTCCTTCCTTGTGATTTTTGTGAGACGCAGTTTGTTCACACCAAGGACTACTAAACACACACAACACACATACACTACACACACACACACAACACACACACCACACACACACACACACACACAGACACGCACACACACACCACACACACGCACACACACGCACGCACACAGGCACACACACGCACGCTACACACACCACCACACCACACACACACACACACACCACACAACACACACACACATGGACTCTCTCTCTCTGTGGAATAGTTAGATTTTATAATTCCTAAAGACCACGGCCCCACATCCCACTTTCCCAACACTGTCTAGGCTTTTTTTTTTTTTTTTTTTAAAAAAAAAGGTCAACCAGTATCTGAACTATTTGTGATAGATGATGTTGATTACACACATGATGCTGATGATAACATGATATCATAACACCTAGCGTTCTTACAAAAGTATAAAGTAACAGAACACCTAGCATTCTTACAACGTGAATGGTACAGTATCATAACACCTAGCATTCGTTACAACGTGAACAGTACAGTATCATAACACCTAGCGTTCGTTACAACGTGAATGGTTTAGTATAATAACACCTAGCGTTGTTACAACGTGAACAGTACAGTATCATAACACCTTCATCAACAAGAGGCTGTATGACCAGTGGCTTTCCCCTCTCATGGAATTCCTCTTTACAGCTTAGTCTCTAGTGATCCACTATGACTCTCTGACTAGACAGAGAGAGAGAGAGAGAGAGACAGACAGACAGACAGACAGAGTATTCCGGAAACATTGACCCTTCTTTGAAAACAACTCAGTAAAAAAAAAATAAAAATAAAAAAAAAGGGGGGGGGGG
>JASPKP010003226.1:17500-20451 GCA_030674155.1 Stramonita haemastoma | reverse complement strand
AGAAGGAGAGGGAGGAGAGGGGGGGGGGTGAGAGGATAGGAGAGGAAGGATAGGAAAGGATAGGAGAGGAGAGGAGAGGAGAGGAGAGGAGAGGAGAGGGAGAGGGAGGAGAGAAGAGAAGAAAAGAAGAGAAGAGAGAGAAGAGAAAAGAGAAGAGAAGAGAAGAAAAGAGAAGAGAAGAAAAGGAAAAGAGATGAGAAGAGAAGAGAAGAGAAGAGAAGAGAAGAGAAGGAAGAGAAGAGAAGAGAAGAGAAGAGAAGGAAAGATCAGAACAGATCGAAAGATCGAAAGAAAGAACAGAGACACGGCGAAATTTCCCCCCGATGATGTGTGATGGTTTACCCTTTGTGACGGGGGGGTTTGGGGAAGGGGGGGGGGGGGTGGGGGGGGGGGGTTTCTGTAGTAGACGGCTGTAAAAAGCCCAGGGAAACGGGACAGACAGGCAGGAAAACAGACAGACCAGAGACAGGGGAAAAAGAGAAGACACACAGACCAGGGAAGACAGAAATTTTAGCGGTAGGCAGCATAAGGTAGGCAGAATAAAGACGGCAGACGACGACAGACGAGGGAAAAAAAGACAACAGACGGACAGCGTATAGATGAAAGACTTTAAAATCAGAAAAAGCAAAGGAAACGGACGACGGGCGGCAAGACAGTAGATAGAGGGAGGGAGTGGAGAGAGAAGAGAGAGAAGGGAGAGAAGGAGAGAGAGAGAGAGAGAGGGAGAGGGGAGAGAGAGAGGGAAGGGGGAAGAGGTGAAGAGAGAGAGGGGAAAAACGAACGTACAGAGGGGCGAACAGCAGATGGGGAAAGGGATCAGGGGGAAACAGACAGCAGCGAGACAGACAGTAAACGGGAAAGAAAAATGCGAGAGAAAAAATGTCAAAAAATGCATGTATGAAAGTCATAGCATCTCCGACGATTGCCGTGAAGAGAAAAACGGAAAAAGAAAAAAAAAAAGTGGAATAAAAGAAGAAAACAAATTCCTAAGAAGAAAAACTGCGAAAAACCGAAGATAGCAGAAAATCTGGTCTGTAGGATATTATGCATACATATGGGCACATACTCCAGTAGCCAGCGAAAAATGGGTGGAAAGATTGTGTGTGTGTGTGTGTGTGTGTGTGTGTGTGTGTGTGTGTGTGTGTGCGTGCGTGGTGCGTGCGTGCGTCCGTGTGCGTGCGTGCGTTGCTATTTTGTGTGCGTGTAGTTGTGTGTGTTATTATTCATTTATTTATTTAATTTATTTCATTCTTTTATATCGAGGATAATGAAATAAGCATTCATATGCTTTTAATCCAGTCCCCGTGTGTATGCAGTTTTGTACATCTTATTGTTTTTCTTATGTGTGCATGTGTGTGTATGATGTGTTGTGAGTGTTTTATTTTTTTTTTGTCTGTTGTGTTGTTGTTTCTTTCTTTTTTTTCTGGTTGTCTGTCTTTCTATCTCACCTCTCTTGTGTCTGTCGTCTGTGTATCTCTTTCTGTCTGCCTGTCTCCCTCCCTCTCCGTTCGTTTGTCTGTCTCTTGTGTGTGTGTGTGTGTGTGGTGTGTGTGTGTGTGTGTGTGTGTGTGTGTGTGTGTGTGTGTGTTGTGTGTGTGTGTGTGTGTGTGTGTGTGTGTGTGTGTGTCTCTCTCTCTCTCTCTCTCTCTCTCTCTCTCCCCACCCTTCTCTTCTCTCTCTCCCACCCCTCTCTCTCTCTCTCTCTCTCCCCACCCCCCCCCCTCTCTCTCTCCTCTCTCTCTCTCTCTCTTCTCTCCCCATCCCACCTCTCTCTCTCTGTCTGTCTGCTGTCTCTCTCTGTATGTCTCGCTGGTATGTATTTTTGTTTTTGTGTTCCTTCGCTTTCTTTGTTTCTATTTTCGTTTCTGCAACTTTTCCACTTCTTCTTCTTGACCGACGGTAACGCTCTCCTTTTTGGATTTGTTTGTTGTTGTTGTTGTTGTTGTGTGTGTGGGGGGGGAGGGGGTCTTTTATATCTGTCTCTGTCTTTGTCTGGCTGGGTTTTTTTTTCTCCTTTTCTTTCGCTTCTTTCATCATCTGAAATTGTGTTTGTCGTCCCGTCTATCTTTCTACGTGCTTGTTTCTTCACCACTGACATACACCATCACACACACACATACATACATACACACACGCACGCACGCACACACACACACATACCAACACAACACGCACGCACACATACACATACACACCACACACACACACACATCCTAATCAGCATAAACCTGATCCTTATTTGATTCTAATCTGCATGATCCTGATCCTAATCTACATGTATTGATCCAAATGATTATGATCCTAATCTGCAATGATCCTGATCCCGATCCTAATATGATCCTAATACGATCCTGATCTGCATGATACTGATCCTAATATGATCCTAATCTGCACGATCCTGATCCTAATCTGCACGGTCCTGATCCTAATCTGCACGATCCTGATCCTAATCTGCATGAATCTGATCCTAAACTGCATGATTCTGATCCTAAACTGCATGATCCTGATCTACATATCCTAATCTGCATAATCCTAATCTACATAATCCTCATCTGCATAACTCTAATCTGCATCATCCCAATCTGCATAATTGATCCTCATCTGCATAATCCTTATCTTTCTTCTTCGTGGCACATTGATTTCAAGAGGCTTTGTCAGGGTGGACCCCAAGGTTCAATTCACTATCACCCTGCAGACTAATCAGCTGACCTATTTCCCGGCAACCTTTACAGGGCCTCGTTACCTTTTTTTTTTTTTTTTTTTTTTTAGATCGACACCCCCCCTGCAAGCAAAACCAAAACTGACCTGGCTTTTAATAATACCAAAAAAAATAAAAAAAAATTGGTGACAGTGACCTCAGCTGACGTACACACCGACGTCATGCACACTCAGCTGACGTCAAAGACCTACAGAGAGATAGAGTGAGAGAGATTTGGAGATGGAGAGAGAGA
>JASPKP010003226.1:5000-7500 GCA_030674155.1 Stramonita haemastoma | reverse complement strand
GGCAACAACTCAAATGTGGTATGTAGCTCGCTTTTTCGATCTTTCCTAACATGTTGAAGATTGTCATTGTGCGGTGTTGTTATGTGATAGTTACTGTCTCGTATGCTTTCTTGGATAGGTTGACCGTTTGCACGCCTTGGCTCCAGTACAGTCCCCCAGTCCCTCCCAGCTGTGAAATGGGTACCTGCCCTCTTTAGGGTCAGGGAAGGTAAAGCAGCGAGGGAGAGGAGATGGGCGCTGCAGCCCTCAACATGCTGGCCCCTGGAAAAGCTGAGGTCTGGGATACCTCGCTCCCCTATGACCACATAGGTTATGGGACACCTTTACCTCATGCTCTCTTGGCTTTATTGAATGATAGAAAACTATGATTGCAGCGTAGGTTTCAGCTATACACATTGCATTTATGTGTACACATAATATTCACGCTTGCATGCGCGCACATGTGTATTTGTGTGTGCGTGTGTGTGCTGCGTGCGTGCTTGTGTGCGTGCGTGCGTCCGTGTGTATCTGTGCGTGTGTGTGTGTGTTTGTGTGTGTGTGCTTGTGTGTGCGTGCGTGCGTCCGTGTGTATGTAAGTGTGTGTGTAAGTGTTTGTGTGTGTGTGTGTGTGGTGTGTGTAAGTGTGTGGGTGTGGAGTGTGTGCGTGCGAGCGTGCGCGCGTACCCATACATACATTGCATGTGAGTGTGTTCTCGAGCACGTAAGACCAGTCCGCAAAAAGAAAACTCCCAAAACGTTCCCGTACATCACCTACTATCGTTTACGTAAAGATCGATATTTCGTTGGAGTCATTTTTAGTACTCACTTCTCTCTCTCTCTCTCTCTCTCTCTCTCTCTCTCTCTCTCTCTCTCTCTCTCTCTCTCTCTCTCTCTCTCTCTCTCTCTCTCTCTCGCTCTCTTCTCTCTCTCTCTCCCTTTCTCTCTCTCTCCCCTCTCTCTCTCCCTCTCCCTGTCTCTGTCTGTCTGTCTGTCTCTGTCTCTCTGTCTCTCTGTCTGTCTGTCTGTCTGTCTGTCTGTCTGTCTGTCTGTCTGTCTGTCTGTCTGTCTGTCTCTCTCTCTCTCTCTCTCTCTCTCTCTCTCTCTCTCTCTCTCTCTCTCTCTCTCTCTCTCTCTCTCTCTCTCTCTCTCTCCCTGTCGTATTTCGTTGGAGTCATTTTCAGTACTCTCTCTCTCTTTCTGTCTGTCTGTCTGCCTCTCTCTCCCTCCCCCCTTCTCTCCCACTCTCTCTTTCTCCCGCCTTTTCTTTCTCCCTCTCTCTGCCTATCTCTGTCTCCCTCTGCCCCCTTTCTCTTTCTCTGTGCTTAAAGAGCTGGGCAGCTTTAAAGCCATAATGTCGTTCATTATTAATTTTTCATTGTTCTTTGTCTCTTTGTCTCTGTCTCTCTCTATGTATCTCTCTATGTATGTATGTAGCAGACGACCAAAGCCCTTGTAATTGTTGAGGTGCAGGCAGGAGCAAGAGAGAGGAGAGAGAGATGAGAGATGAGAGAGAGAGAGAGAGAGATGAGAGAGAGAGAAGAGAGAGAGAGAGAGAGAGAGAGGAGAGAGAGAGAGAGAGAGAGAGAGAGAGAGGAGAGAGAGAGAGAGGCAAGGAAGGCAGAGGCAAGGCAAGGAGCAAGGCAAGGCAAGGCAAACATCTTTTAATCGAGGATAATAGATAAGCACTCAGGCAATCAGTGCTTTTTACATCAAGTGCCAACAACAGACACTTTATCAGGATAATCAAAGAAAAAAAGATAGTAACTAAACAAGAACAGATTAGATGAACAATAAGAGAAAAAAGAGAAAAAGAGAGAGAGAGAGAAGAGAGAGAGAGAGAGAGAGAGAGAGAGAAGAGAGAGAGAGAGAGAGAGAGAGAGAAGAGAGAGAAGAGAGAAGAGAAGAAGAAGAGAGAGAGAAGAGAGAAGAGAGAGAGAAGAAAGAAGAGACAGAGAAGAACCAAGACAGACAAAGAAAGACAGGGACAGAGAAAGACACAAAGAGAGAACAAGAGAAGAACAGAGACAAGAGAGAGACAGAGAGAAAACAAGACAGAGACAGAGAGACAGAACCCAGAGAGGAGAGAAACACACACAGACAGAGACAGAGACAATAGAAAGACACACACAGACAAACAGAACAGGACAAAGAGACAAGACAGAAAAAACAGAAAAAAAAGACACAGAGAAAAAGAGAAAAGAGAGAGAGAGAGAGAGAGAGAGAGAGAGAGAGGAGAGAGAGAGAGAGAGAGAGAGAGAGAGAGAGAGAGAGGAGGAGAGAGAGAGAGAGAGAGAGAGAGAGAGAGAGGAGGGCTGATGAGTGATGCCTCCATCAATGATTCATGAACACTCACCCACACCTACACCCCGCACAGTACAATGTGCTTCAGACCACGCCTGATTTAACGCCCCGCCGAACGTGCACAGGCATTCTGACACACACACGCGCGCGCGCACATACATACATACACACACAGAGACACACACACACACACGCACACACACACACACACGCGCGCGCA
>JASPKP010003225.1:7500-12500 GCA_030674155.1 Stramonita haemastoma | reverse complement strand
CAGCTAACGGTCCTATAATCTAGACTGAGGTGTGATCATTTTCTCATTACTCTCAATAATCTTCCTATCAGCTGTCAATCAATGCTGTGCAATATCCTAGCTTATACATGACCTGTCTTACGTTACACACATTTGTCCTTACCACAACACACTTTGGAGAATACGAGAAAGTCAAACATTTGTAGAAACTATCAATCCATTTTCATTTTAAGAAGAAAAAAAACGAATACCATTCTGAACACATGTCTTCCATTAACTGTATCACAACAAGCAACAAATATGATATTATAAAATGACGTAAACAACTTACACAACACAAAAACCACACACACACACACAAAAGATGGTTTTCTAAACTTTTCGAGCTTCTACACATAATATAACAGTGTCCTTAGATAGCCGTTGACACACTGAAGAGAAGACTTAGCAGACTGACGAGTAAAAGGCCGACATCTTTTAGAACAGCTCCCAGCTCGTCAGCTCCCAAGTTTACAGCCACTGTCTCCCACCATAGAGCAGGGCGGAATGATGGACTGGTCGTAAAGGAGGTGCTGATTGGAACTGAACGAGAGCTTGTCTGTCTGTCTGTCTGTCTGTCTGTCTGTGTCTGTCTGTCTGTCTGTCTGTCTGTCTGTCTGTCTGTCTGTCTGTGCCGTGCTATGCTATGCTGCCTGCCTCTCCTTTTCTCTGAGCTGTTCTGCTTTGGTTCTGCTGTGTGATTGTCTGACTTTGTCTCTTTAGTCTGTCTGTGTCTGTCTGTCTGCCTGTCTGTCTCTGTCTCTCTTTCTCAATTTTTTGTTTCTCTAAGTGTGTGTGTGTGCGCGCGCGCAATTTTGTGTGCACGTGTGTGTGTGTGTGTGTGTGTGTGTGTGTGTGAGAGAGAGAGAGAGAGAGAGAGAGAGAGAGAGAGAGAGAGAGAGAGAGAGAGAGAGAGAGAGAGAGAGAGAGAGAGAGAGAGAGAGAGAGAGAGAGAGAGAGAGAGAGAGAGAGAGAGAGAGAGAGAGAGAGAGAGAGAAAGAGAGAGAGAAACACTGAAACACTGAAACACTGAAACACTGAAACACTGAAATGGTACTTTGGCCTTGGACCACAATACACCAGGTGGGGAGGTCGGGGGGTGTGTGTAATGCAAAATGAAAGCATGGATAAATTTCACACATACTATGGTAGTGAACAAAAAGCAAGTATGGGTACATTTCATACATACTACACCATACAAAAATCAAAGCATGGATACACATCCTACATACTATAGCAATGAAAAATGCAAGCATTGTAAAATTTCACACAAATTTCCCCAATGAAAAATCAAAATTTGGAATGATTTCACCCTTACTATAGCAATAGAAAATTGAACCATGGATAAATTCCATGACTGCCATAATAATGAAAATGAGAGTATGGATACATTTCACACATACTGTAGTAATGAAAAATGAAAGCATGTATAAATTTCACACTATAGCAATGCAAAATGAAAGTATTGATAAGTTTCACACATACAATAGCAACACACACACCACACACACAAAAAGTGGAAGCATGAATAAATTTCAAACAAACTATAGAAATGAAAAATGAAAGCATGGAGAAAATTTCCCACGTTCTATAGCAATGCAAAATGTAAGCATGAATAAATTTCACACATAGTATACTAAAGCAATGAATAGGCTTAATGAAAGCCTATTTAGGGTATATTGCATCATCAATAACAGTTTTACTTCCTTTCCAAACAATGTTGCAAGTACATAATTTCAAAGCAATAATAAGAGTATACACACACAGATCCACACACATGCACGCATGCACACACGCACACACACACACACACACACACACACACACACACACACACACACACACACACACACACACACACACACACACACACATACACACACACACACACACACACACACACACACACACACACACACACACACGCACGCGCACACACACAAACACACACACACATACACACACACACACACACACTCTCTTTCTCTCATCCGAGCACACACACACACACACACACACACACACACACACACACACACACACACACACACACACACACACAACACACGCACGCACACACGCACGCACGCACGCACGCACGCGCTCACTCTCTCGCACACACACACGCACACACACACACACACACACACACACACACACACATACACACACACACACACACGCACACACACACACACACACACACACACACACACACACACACACACACGAGCAAAATCCTGAACAAATGTGTTGTGTCATGATAAACAGAATCCTTACAATTTGAAATTTTTATCAGTTTACATGATTCACCAAATGTCAATGCACCAGTTTCAGCTGCCTATCATTGTAAGCCAAGCATCATCTTTCTTCTGTTGATTGCATGAAAAACAAACCTGGATACATTATGTCTGTGCTTTACATTTGATGATTTTAGTAGAACATGAAGAGATAGTCCTAACGATTCCGTAAGAAATTTGTCTCGAAGGTCTGTGTAAAGGTTGCAATCATACAAGAGATGATGTTCATTTTCAATTTGATTATCACAAAACTGACAATGTCTATCCTGTACAGATTCACTATATCTATGTATGTTATCATTAATGGGAAGTGCACCAACTCTTAGTTGGGTAACAGCCACACGAAAACAGTAAATGTCCATGTCGTTTATATATTTTTCTCTTTCAAAAACTGTTTTAAATGAACTGTACATTTGATATCTTTCTCGTTCCCTGATTGTTCCATTCCATTCCTGAATAAACCAGTCCACAAGTCTTTGTTTAAAAACTCTCAAAAACATTTTAGCATTTCCCACTCCTTGCAACAACCAGACAATACCATAACCAGTCTCACACAGAATCTCTCTCACATTTGTAACCCAACAACTTTTGCCACATCTGTCTAATTCTAATAACATGATATATGCTCTGTGGGGTAACCTTTCGTTATCCATTTCAACTAATTTTAGCCAATACCTTATACAAGCAACATACGAATTGATGTACAATGGGAATCTCCCAAGGTCTCCATACACCATTTTGTTAGGCGTCCTTGTTGGAACACCTAAAAATCTTTTTCAAGCTATTAAATGTACTTTTTCAATATGTTCTAGTCTATTTATTCCCCATACCTCAGATGCATATAACAAAATTGGTTGAATTTTTATGTCAAAAATTTTAAAGAATACACTTGAGGTCATTTCTTTGTATTTGTTGAACACTTTATGTAATTGCATAACTGCTTTCTTTCCTTTTATTGCTAAATGATCTATACCCCTTTTGGCACTAATCTTAGTGGTGAAATTAAACCCTAAATAACAATAACTATTCACTACTTCTAATCTCATTCCATCATAAAACCATTTTTCATGTCGTCCCAGAAACCCTCCTTTTCTAAATACCATTATCTTTGTCTTATCCTTATTGACATATAATTGCATTTTTTTACAACACATGTGCAAAATATTTAGTTGGTTTTGGAGACCTCTGGGAGTGGTTGACAGCAGAGCTACATCATCTGCAAACAACATAATAAGCAAATCCGCAATACCAGGCAGCATTTGGACACCATGTTTACCACTTTCCTCAACATCATCAGCTAAGTGATTAATCAATAATGAAAATAACGTGGGGCTCAAAACACAACCCTGTCTTACTCCAGTTGGGCATTTAAACAGTTCAGTCAACTGAGATTTTGAACGTACACATGACAAAAGCGAGTAATACATTGCAGAGAGAGAAGCAAGGAATTTTCCTTTAACACCTTGATTAATCAAGCACTCTAGGAGTTTATTATGGCACACAGAGTCAAAAGCCTTTCTAAAGTCTACAAAGGCTACATACAGCTTCCTACCTTTTTTACTCAAACATTTCTGGACTGAGGCATATAAAGTAAAAATGTGATCAACTGTAGAATGTCTTTTCCGAAATCCGGCTTGCTTGTCTGAAATCAAGTTATTAGTTTCTAACCAGTTATATAGTCTAGTATTTAATATAGATGTATAACACTTAGAAATTATACTTAATAAAGATACACCTCTGTAGTTATCAACATTATCTGGGTCCCCCTTTTTGTATATTGGAATTATTATAGCTTTAGACCACTGAACAGGATAGATTCCTTGGTCAAAGATATTACTAAATAATTTTGTTAGAAATTTATAAACAACATTTCCACCAGCTTTCAGCATTTCGGCAGAGATACTGTCTATACCACATGCTTTTCCTATCTTAAGTTTAGAAATGGCTCGAATAACTTCACCCTCACTAATAGTTTGGTTTAGATCATGATCTAAGTCTTCTAAAGGATCATTTTCAACACTGATTTCCTCTGCTTGGGTTTGATTACTGTTTTGATATAAAGATTTAAAGTGGTTAAACCAGTCATCCAGACTAATGTTATTATCGACTTTTTGTTTGCCACCACATCCCATGTTTCTCAAAAGTTTCCAAAACTGCGTGACTCATTCATTTCTTTCACTAAGTTATCTGTTTGTAATTTCCTAAACATTCGTTTTTTCATCTTTAATAGATATCTATACCTTTTCCTTGCTTCTACGTAAACTATTCTATCCTCTTCTTCACGAAATTTTCTAAAAATGTTAAGCTTTTTTCGACATTCTTTCTTTAAGTTACAACATTCCTCATCAAACCAAACTGATTTTCTCTTTTTCTTAGCCGAGAGTACCTTAAACATGCATTGACTAGAGACTTTCAGACACTCCACAAAAACATCCAAAGCACTATCTACATTAGTATCTAAAGTTAAACTTGCTTCAATTAGTCTATTTTGGATTATGCTGCTTTGCAACATCTCAGAAAATTCGCTTTCCTTTTCTTCTTTCCAAATAAATTTCTCCTGTGTCATATCTATATTTAAATTTGGTATCCCTGAATCATTTACATTATGTTTATGTTCTATTTGTAAGACCACTGGTAGGTGATCAGACTCTGTTAAACTTTCGACAACAAGTGATGTACAAT
>JASPKP010003225.1:0-2500 GCA_030674155.1 Stramonita haemastoma | reverse complement strand
TGTGGCGACGCGCTCTCCCCGGGGGGAGCAGCCTGAATTTCACACAAAGAATGGAGGAAATATACTGTTCTCTCTTACTTATATAAAAACCAACCCCTTTAGGGTTTTATTTCAAAGTCTAAAGTTAGATCTCTATCGAGACTTTGCACTTGTTAAAGTGTGGTGTACTCCAACCTTAACTGGGTTAGCTGCACAGAATGTCCGGCATTCGGCCCTCCCCCGACACACGTCGGAAGTCTATCACCACAGCTGTAACAACACTTCACAGCTAGCTGATGCAATAATCCACATGTACAACAAGTACACCTCTCAGAAACAGGCTCCGTGAAATAACAACAATCAGTTTACTGGAACAGTGTGAACAAAGTACATGTCCTGGTAAGGTACTGGTACTCAAGATATCTACACCTATAAAGTGTTAAGTGTCTAGTAAAATTGCACCTTGTTCCTGGCATTGCGTAGAATTTTCAAAACCATTCCATTCAAATATTAAAGCAAAACAACCAGCCGCCATGGCGCAGTGGTTAGCGCCGTGGATTCCGGACTGGAAGGTCGCGGGTTCGAATCCCATAAGTCATAGGGATTTTTTCGGGCTCCGGCCGGCTCCTACCCAGAGTGAGTGTGCTGTGGGCTCAGTGGGGAGACTGGGACCACACAGTCGAGCTTCATCCACTTTACGGATGCGAATTTGAGAGTGTTGCTCAAATTACCTGACCAACACTGCAGGTGTCTGTATCTCTCGGGCCTGGTTGACGCCGGGATATATTATGACAGTAAGCGTAGAGAACAACCCTGTCAAGTAGTCTCAAAGCGGATGCACCTCCACAGCAGCATCATTACATCATCCTCATCCTCATTGATCATCATGCAATAATAAAAATTGCCTCTGATTCGGTGGCCTCCGTTGCTCTGGTCTCATGGTGACCTCAGATTCGGTTTCCCCATACGCTTCTGTGCCTGTGGTGAATTTGTGTCAAAGCCTTTGGGGTTGGGGGTTCGTGGGGAGGCGGTCGTTGGAGGGACGTTGTGGTGGTCGCCACCTTGGGTGGGTGACTCACTCAGTCTGGCTCCGCGACAGAGCTAATACTGTCGTTAGTAGGGGGCTTAGTAGGTGGTGTCCTGCGTATGTTAGCTCAGAACAGGCACCACTGAACACCACCAAAGTGAC
Source organism: Stramonita haemastoma (assembly GCA_030674155.1). Taxonomy (NCBI): domain Eukaryota; kingdom Metazoa; phylum Mollusca; class Gastropoda; order Neogastropoda; family Muricidae; genus Stramonita; species Stramonita haemastoma. Next base: position 1,332 of record JASPKP010003225.1, on the reverse strand, counting down.
CCAGCAGAAGTGCAGGGCCCCTCTGGCTGGTGGCCCCGCGGCGGCCTAATATTGATGAGCTCCCTGTGGACTCCCGACCCCGGGGGTGAGACACAACGAATCTGGGTATGGCTGTGGCGGGGAGATTGAGATGAGCGGCGTGGGAACAGCAGTACGGAGACATCACAGAAGACGAGGCAGCAAAAAAAAAAAAAAAAAAAAAAAAAAAAAAAAAAAAAATTAAAGCAAAACTTCCATAGAAACCATCAGATGCATCTTGCGTGCTGCATGCACACTTTTCTTTTGCACAGAATGCTGACATAGAACAATAATATACTTTTTATCTTTTTCCTTCATTTGCGCCAGATCTTTAATCAATCAGAAAATGCCTCATGAGCATTTGGCCTCTATGGATATACAGTTTTTAAACTAGTTGCATTGCAATTAATTATGTGTGTGCTGATCTTATAACTTGTTTTCCGAACCGTATTGTTTCGCAACCGAAACATAGACATGAACAAAAACGGAGAGAGCCATCAGGATTTATCTACAAACATTACCAGATCATTCAATGTTCCCCCAGTGTTTCCCCACAAAGCATTTACAAGTATTGTTCTAAGTCAGATTTCTGCATTGATTCGTTGTTGATTTTCTATTATCTGATATTATATCATTTTTAGGTAGATAGATAGATAGATAGATAGATAGATAGATAGATAGATAGATAGATAGATAGATAGACAGATAGACAGATAGATAGATAGATAGATAGATAGATAGATAGATAGATAGATAGATAGATAGATAGATAGATAGATAGATAGATAGATAGATAGATAGGTGGATGGATGGATGGATGGATGGATAGACGGATAGACGGATAGACGGATAGACGGATAGACGGATAGACGGACAGACAGACAGACAGACAGACAGACAGATAGATAGATAGATAGATAGATAGATAGATAGATAGATAGATAGATAGATAGATAGATAGATAGATAGATAGATAGATAGATAGATAGATTAGATAGATAGATAGATAGGAGTAGACCTTGGTACTTCGCTGACATCAATGACCGACAAAGCTGTTGGCTTGGAGCGAGGGGGGGAACAGTGATGCATAATGATGAACACAGTTCCCTGGCCCCCAAAGACCTCTGTGTGTTAGCCATGGCTTGTAGTCAATTTTCTCTCCGTGGTATTTGGCTCCAAGACAAAACATATCCCAGTGCTTTTATAAAACAGATGGAATTTGAAAACAATTGAAACTTTGGCCAGAAGTGCTATGAATAAAAAAAAAAAAACGTTCCACTTTCTAACACTACTACGGGTTTTAGAGTTATTTAG
>JASPKP010000323.1:30000-52948 GCA_030674155.1 Stramonita haemastoma | reverse complement strand
TCTCTACACCCCTCTCGCTCCAGGGTTTCTTTTGTCTCTCTGTCTTCCTGCCTATCTCTCTGCCTGTTCTACTGTCTCCCTGTCTGTTCTATTTTTTTCCTTCTGTTGTCTGTCTGTCGTCTGTCTGTCTGTCTGTCTGTCTGTCTGTCTGTCTCTGTCTCTGTCTCTGTCTGTCTGTCTGTCTGTCTTCTCTCTCTCCTCTCTTCTCTCTCTCTCTCTCTCTCTCTCTCTCCTCTTTCTCTCTCTCTCTCTCTCATCCTCTCTCTCTCTCTCTCTCTCTCTCTCTCTCTCTCCTCCCTCTCTACCTCACTCCTCCTCTCCCCCCCCTCTCTCCTATTCTTCTTTTCCCCCTTCCCCAACTTTTCTCTCTTCCCCCCACCATTATGTTTGTCTCTTATGTAAAGCGTTTCTACTTCACTGAACTGTCTAGGTGCACATTATATTTCAGATTTATGATGAAACTTTTGTATAATCTTGGGTATGTTATGATTTTGCTCACTTGACTTAAGTAGGTAGTAACTTGTATAATTGTAGTTCTTATTGTTTCCCTGATCCTTTTTTTTTTTTTTTTTTTTTTTTTTTCTTTCTTTTTTTTCTCTCTCTCCTCTTCCCCATCCTCTTACTCCTCCTCTCCCTCTTTCCCTCTATTCTATTTTTCTCTTTTCTTTGTCCATTTCTTCTTACCCTCTTCAGGAGCTGAAAAAGATAATAACAGCCGCACCTTATTCCTCTCACTCCCTCCCTCTCTCTCTTTTCAAATGTTATAGCTTTATGCTCAAATCTTACGATTGGTTGATTTATTCACCAAATTTTGATTTTCATAGCTTTATACTTGAATTATGCATTTGGATTGATTGGTTGATCGATTCACTTTTTTTTTTCTTTTTTTTTTTTCTAAAAGAGGGCTGGATGAAAACAAGCTACCATTGTGCTTAATCTTTTCCCTCAATAAAAATGTTCATTCAAATGTTCATTCATTCATTCATTCATTCATTCATTCATTCATTCATTCATTCATTCTCTCTCTCTCTCTCTCTCTCTCTCTCTCTCTCCTCTTCTCTCTCTCTCTCTCTCTCTCTCTCTCTCCTCTCTCCACTTCTCATATTTTATACCATGTTTGCGTTATGCTAGAGTTATATGTATAACAGAAGTGTGTTTAATTATCGTCAATGTCTTTCTCATGTTCTGTCTGTCCGTTTCTCTGTATGTCTCCTTTTCTCTGTCTCTGTCTCCCTCTGTCTCTGTGTCTCTCCATCTGTGTATGTGTGTGTATATGTGTGTGTGCGTGTGTGTCTGTGTGTGTGTGTGTGCGTGTGCGTGTGCGTGTGTGCATGTATGTGTGTATTCGCACGTACACACACACGTGCATTCTTGTGCATACTCTCACGCACTGGCTCGGGGGCTGTGTGTGTGTGGTGTGTGTGTGTGTGTGTGGTGGTGTGTGTGTGTGTGTGTGTGTGTGTGTGCGTGCGTGCGTGCGTGCGTGTGTGAATGTGTGTCTGTGTCTGTGTCTGTGTGTTTGTATGACTATTTGTGTGTGTGTTTGTGTGTGGCTGTGTGTGTGTGTGGTGTGTGTGTGTGTGTGTGTGTGTGTGTGTGTGTGTGTGTGTGTGTGTGTGTGTCTGTCTGTCTGTCTGTCTGTCTGTCTGTCTGTCTGTCTGTCTGTCTGTCTCTGTGTCTGTGTGACTCTGTATGTGTGTGTGTGACTCTGTGTATTTGTGCGCGCCAGGTTTTACATGCTGAAGCCCAGCAGCCACGCGTACCAGCTCCTGTTCGGCGAGCGGTGGAAGGTGGGTCTGTTGTGTGTGGGGCCCTGGGCGGCCATCGCGATGTGCGGCCTGCACAGAGAAGTGTGGCACCAGGGACCGGCCCTGGCCTGTCACGCAGTGCTGTGGACCCAGGTGTTCAGCACCGTCCTCTTCCTCCTCGTCTACCTCTTCCACGCCTTCATCTGCTTCAGGACGCTCAAGAGGGTCAGTCAGTGAGCGAGTCGGGGGAGGAGGTTTTTTTTTTTTTTTTTTGTGTGCATTTTTAAGGTAAAGGTGTTCCCATAACTTGTGTGGTCGTAGAGGCGTCAGAGACCTCAGCTTCTCTAGGGGGCCTTTCTTTTTCTTTTTTTCTTTTATATCGAGGATAATGGAATACGCACTCTTGTGCTTTTTTTTTTTACACCCAGTCCCCGTGTGTATGTAGTTGTGTAAATATTGTCATCTGTTCCCACCGGCACACGATGGCCTACTCTTACGAAAAGCGGAACAGAGTTTAACGTGTGGGCAAGATGTTCTGCGTGCGTTCGCACACGGGGCCTCGGTTTACAGTCTTATCCGAAAGACTTTTGGGGAGAGTGGAGTCAGCACTGATGTTAACTCCAGGAGAAAAATCTCCTCGACCGGAGGTAAAGATGTTCCCATAACTTGTGTGGTCGTAGGGGAGCGAGGGCGTCAGAAACCTCAGCTTCTCTAGGGGCCAGCATATTGAGGGCGGCGCCCATCTCCTCTCCCTCGCTGCTTTACCTTCCCTGACCCTAAAGAGGGCAGGTACCTATTTACAGCTGGGTGAACAGTACTGTTTTATTTTATTTTTTTGTACATTTTTCATTTCATTATTTAGCGCACGTAACGTAAAAGAACCCACGGCAACAAGATAGTTGATCCTGGGTAAAATTCTGTAGAAAGAGCCACTCAGATAGGGAAAACAAGTGCAGTTGCAAACAGTTGTGTGTGTGTGTGTGTGTGTGTGTGTGTGTGTGTGTGTGTGTGTGTGTGTGTGTGTGTGTGTGTGTGTGTGTGTGTGTGTGAAATTTAATGTCTGTTCACACTAAGTGATATTAGACGAAAAAGTGGAAAGTGTATCGGAAGTTATGGAAGTGAGTGGAAGGAGAAAAGATTAAAAAAAAAAAAAGCCTCGGAGCTGGTATTTTTGTGCATTATAAAAAAGGGGGAAAAAAGTTGACAAAGTTATGATAATACTCCTAACCAGGAGCAAACACTAAACTCAACAAAGTAGGACCGTGAAACAACAATAATTATGTAAGTACAATAATATTCAGGTGGGCTGTGCAATAAACATCTAGCAATGGCAAAGGCTAACTTTGAATTTTCAAAGACATTTGGCAGAGACTGCTCAGAAAATGTAGGTAAAAATGGTTTTACAAAAGTGTACCGCATCGTACCACACCATACAACACTACACTACACTACACTACACTACACTACACTACACTACACTAACACTACACTACACTACACTACACTACACTACACTGCACCGCACCGCGCCGCGCCGCGCCGCGCCACGCCACGCCACGCCACGCTACACTACACACCACACCACACCACTCCACTCCACACCACACCACACCACACCACACCACACCACACCACACCACACCACACTACCCTTGAAGTTGTTGTCTTTTGTGTCACTGGGTCTTCTTTGAAGGGGGGCATTGCTATGCTCCAGCTCTCTGTGTCTTCATTCCGACTTTTTCACACTGTGTGCTGGCTATGATCTGTGTCCATGGTCTTCTAATGCTGGCTATGATCTGTACCCATGATCTTCTAATGCTGGCTATGATCTGTACCCATGATCTTCTATTGCTGGCTATGATCAGTACCCATGATCTTCTAATGCTGGCTATGATCTGTACCCATGATCTTCTATTGCTGGCTATGATCAGTACCCATGATCTTCTAATGCTGGCTATGATCTGTGATTACCCATGGTCTTCTATTGCTGAATATGATCTGTATCATCCATAATCTTCTATTATTGGCTATGATCTGTGTCCATAGTCTTCTATTGCTGCCTATGCTCTGTATCCATAGTCTTCTATTATTGGCTATGATCTGTGTCCATAGTCTTCTATTGCTGACTATGATCTGTACCCATAGTCTTCTATTATTGGCTATGATCTGTGTCCATAGTCTTCTATTGCTGCCTATGCTCTGTATCATCCATAGTCTTCTATTATTGGCTATGATCTGTGTCCATGGTCTATCATTGGCTATGATCTGTGTCCATGGTCTTCTATTGCTGGCTATGATCTGTGTCCATGGTCTTCTATTGCTGGCTTTGATCTGTACCCATGGTCTTCTATTATTGGCTATGATAGTCTTCTATTGCTGGCTATGATCTGTATCATTCATAGTCTTCTTTTGCTGGGTGTGGATTTATAGCAGATCATGATGACAGTGGTTTTTACAGTGAGTCAGGGTGATAAAAGACAGTATTTTTTATAGCGGGTCACGGTGATATAAGACTGGTTTTTGCAGTGAGTCAAGGTGATAAAAGACTGGTTTTACAGTGAGTCATGGTGATATAAGACTGGTTTTATAGTGAGTCATGGTGATATAAGACAGTTTCTTCACAGATGCTTGTGGTGACTGGCTCAGGGTGATAGTTATAGGGTCATGGTTTCACTGTGGATGGTAGAAATACAGGATGATGGTTGCGCAATGTTGCTGTTGTTGCTGTTGATGTTGTTTGCAGGTGAACAAAGTGAGGTTTGTTGTTGCTGTAGTTGTTATTGTGTGCAGGTAAGCAAAAAGTTTGTTGTGGTTTTTGCTGTTGTTGTTGTGTGCAATGAACAAGGAGAGGTTTGTTGTTGTTGCTGTTGCTGTTGTTATTGTTGTGTGCAATAAGCAAGGTGAAGTTTGTTGTTGTTGTTGTATGGATGTGAGCAAGGTGAGGTTTGTTGTTGTTGTTCTTGTTTTTAAAGGAGCAACGAGAGATTTGGTGTTGTTATTGCTGTTGTTGTGTGCAGGTGAGCATTGAAGTAGAGGCTTGTTGTTGTTGTGTACAAATGAGCAAGGAGAGATCTGTTATTGCTATTGCTGTTGTCTACAGGTGAGCATTGAAGTAAAGGTTTGTTGTTGTTGTGAGTAAAGGAGTAAGGAGATATTTGTAGTTGTGGTTGTAGCTTTTATAGCCGTTGTAGTAGTAGTATAGTAGTAGTAGTAGTAGTAGTAGTAGTAGTAGTAGTATAGTAGTAGTAGTAGCTGTAGTAGTAGTAGTAGTAGTAGTAGTAGTAGTAGTAGTAGTAGTAGTAGTAGTAGTTGTTGTTGTTGTAGTTGTAGGTTGTAGTTGTAGTTGTGTTGTAGTTGTAGTTGTAGTTGTTGTAGTTGTTCTTGTGCGGAGGGGAGCAAGGTGAGGTTGTTGTTGTTATTGTTGTAGTTGTTGTTGTTGCTATGTGGAGGGGAGCAAGGTGAGGTTGTAGTTGTTGTAGTTGTTGTAGTTGTTGTAGTAGTTGTTGCTGTGCAGTTGCGGGGCATGCAGAGGAAGGCGGACATGTACATCTGCGAGCTGAGGAAGAGGACGGTGCTGCAGCGAGTCAGGCTGCTGACCCTGAGCCTGCTCCTCAGCAACTTCAGCATCCACCTCTACCTCCCCTACCTCCTCCTCCTCATCCTCCTCTCCTTCAAACTCTCCTCCTCCTCCTCCTCCTCCCCCTCTCCCTCCTCCCCCTCCTCCTCTGAACCCACGATTCTGCTGGCCTCGTTCGTGCTGTCTAAGTGGCTGCTGGCTCTGGGCTGCAGCTTCAACAGCGTTGTGTACGGAGCGCTGAATGTGACCTGCATCTACTTCGTCAAGAGCCTCCTGCAGCAGAAGCACAGGGCGGAAAAAGCCAGTGGTCAGGAGAGAGCGAGGGCTGCCAGTGCTGCTGATGCTGATGCTGCTGCCGTGCCCGAGGCGGCGCCCTCCACCGAGATTTCCAAGCAGCAGTCCATCACAGACAGGTCCCTGGCTTACTTCAGGCAGTCTGGCCGCGCCCTCAACGTCTTTGATCAGGCCATCGGCCTGCAGGGAAAGCCTCTGACGGTCCGGACACCACCCCGGCTGTCATCAGCTGGACAAACCTGCTTGTGTCGGACAGGCTCAAAAGCTCGTCCAGAGACTTGATCGTTCTCAAGCCCTCCACCCTGCCCTCTCTCGGCGTCCCCATTCGCAGAGTCTTCAATTTCGAGTCCGAATTTTTCCGAGACGTGTGCTGTCTTCAGGACAGCAGTTCTGACAGTTCCAGGGCATCAGGGTCTCGCTCCTTGTCCATCAGGGTCAGAAAGAGTATCATGAATGCCATCCAACTGCTGACCACGGAAGACGTGGAGGAGGGGTCCACCCAGAAACGCGTCAGCTTCGTGCCCAAGAAATCGATGGCGGGAATACCGGGGCCAGTGAGCCAAATGTCGGAGTCCTCCTCCTCCTCCTCCTCAAAGAGGTTGGAGTGCTTTCCCTGGGAGGCCGAGGAGTTGGAGGAGTCGATGACGGAGTCCACGGCGGAGCCCTTCCTGGCGGCGGCTGTGCAGGACGGCGTGCAGGACACGCTGCCTCTGCCCGTGGTGCTCGCCTCCCTCTTCCGGCTGGGGCAGCACACACAGGGCGCCCCCGACTCCACCACTACGGGATCCGATAAGAGCTCGTCAGTCTGACTCTCTCTCTGTCTCTGTGTCTCTGTCTGTCTGTGTCTCTGTCTGTCTCTCTGTCTGTCTGTATCTCTCCCTCCCTCCCTCTCGGTCGGTCTGTCTGTCTGTCTGTCTGTCTGTCTCTGTCTATCTCTCTGTCTCTGTCTCTCTCTCTCTCTCTCTCTCTCTCTCTCTCTCTCTCTCTTTCTCTGTCTCTCTCTCTGTGTGTCTGTCTGTCTCTGTCTGTCTGTCTCTCTCTCCCTCTCTCTGTCTGTCTCTCTCTCTCTCTGTCTGTCTCTCTGTCTCTGTCTGTCTGTCTCTCTCTCGCTCTCTCTGTCTCTCTCTCTCTCTCTGTTTCACTCTCTCTCTCTCTGTCTCTTTCTCTCTCTGTCTCTGTCTCTCTGTTTGACTCTGTCTGTGTCTCTCTCTGTGTCTCTCTCTCTGTCTTTCTGTCTCTCTGTCTCTGTCTCTATCTCTGTCTCTACCTCTGTCTGTCTCCCTCCCTTTCTCTCTCTCTCTCTCTCTCCCTCTCTCTCTCGCTACCACCCCCCCCCCCCCTCCTCTCTCTCTCTCCCCACTCTCTCTCTCTCCCACTCTCTCTCTCTCCCTCTCTCTCTCTCTCTCGCTATCCCCCCCCCCCTCTCTCTCCCCCTCTCTCTCTCTCTCCCTCTCTCTCCCCCTCTCTCTCTCTCTCCTCCTCTCTCCCTCTCTCCCTCTCTCTCTCCCTCTCTCTCTCCCCCCCTCTCTCTCTCTCCTCTCTCTCTCTCTCTCCCCTCTCCCTCTCTCTCTCCCCCCCTCTCTCTCTCACTCTCTCTCTCCCTCTCCTCTCCCCCGGCAGGCCCTGTGCCCAAACGCCAGGAGGCGGGAGGACACACTACACAGTTAGAGCGGAGGGGAGCTAACCCACTTCGTCCCCTGCTGACTGCTACAGTCAGCCAGGCTTGTTTTGCCAAAAGGGGGCAAGTCAAGCGTGTGACCTCTTGCCTTTGCCGCCCTCTGCTAGGGAGAGGCCAGTTCACACTTACAGGGCCCACAACCCTGTTGGCGGCAGAGTTATGACCTTTTGGGCCTAGTGGGTTATGTCCTGTTGAGGGATTGGATAGCTTGGTGGTTAGGGTCTTGTGCGTGGCTCTCGTGATCTGAGGCTGGGGTTCCAGCGCACAAACCTGTCAAGGGGATTCCCCCCCCATCCTTGGAGTTGAGATCAGTGCCGACTCCACTCCCCCAAAAAGTGCTTGGGATGAGACAATAGACTGAGGTGGGGTATGCGAATACACGCAGAATATCTTGTGCTCACATTGAAACCTGTTCCGCAGTTTAGAAGACTAAGCTATATGTGGCGGTGGGAACGGATAACAAAATTTGTGAAAACTGTATGCACGCGGAGATTGGATGTGAAAAGCACTTCAGGGCTTATTCCAGTATCCTCAAAATAACGAATTCGATAAGGCGAAAAACAAATTGATGTGAATTTGGCCTTCTATAAAATCTGCTTCATTGTCGGAAACTCGGTGTAGTCTAAAATTCTGTGGAACCTGCTTTGCAAATCTTGATGTATGCGTAGAGGGGACATTCTTGGTTTTTTTTGTTTTTTTTAAAACTCTACAGGGGACAGCCTTGTTTATGCGTTAGTATGTTGTAACTGCTGGAAATTAGAAAGTATGGCAAATCATTGCAGACTTGTCTGCCTACCATGTATTGCTTCAAGATTTGATGCTCAAAAACCCATTCTGTCTCTCTCTTTCTCTCTCTCTCTTCTCTCTCTCTCTCTCTCTCTCTCTCTCTCTCTCTCTCTCTCTCTCTCTCTCTCTCTCTCTCTCCTCTCTCTCTCTCTCTCTCTCTCTCTCTCTCTCTCTCTCTGGGGATGAGACTTTAAACCGAGGCCCCGTGTGCGAACGCACGCAGAACATCTTGCGCACACGTTAAATCCTGTTCCGCTTTTCGTAAGAGTAGGCCATCGTGTGCCGGTGGGAACAGATGACAATATTTACAAAACTGCATACACACGGGGACCGGATGAAAAAAAGCACATGATTGCTTATTCTGTTATCCTCGATATAAAAAAAAACAAAAAAACCTCTCTCTCTCTCTCTCTCTCTCCTCTCTCTCTCTCCTCTCTCTCTCTCTCTCTCTCTCTCTCTCTCTCTCTCTCTCTCTCGGAGTGGCTTCCCTTGCTTGGCTGCCAGCAAGACGCTTCTATGTGAGCTGTGAGTAAAGTGGTGTTATTTTTCTCTTTTTGTGCATCAAAATGCCAGTCACAGGACTCCCAGTGACTTTGGAGTGTATGCTCAATGCCGCATTACAAGAACAGACACTGTCGTCATTCAAAGTGGACGGTAGAGGTGACCAGACAGTTATTATTCTCAGATTAACAGGCAAAGCTGACAACCATTTTCCTGTCACCCCAGGTCAAAGGTCATATCGCAAAAAATCTTTTTCGCAAGTGTGCCGCGACAAAAATCGTGCAGAAGCACACAGAGCAAACCGTGATGAAAAAGTAAACAAACAGGCTCCGTCTCCCTCCGGTTTATTCTTACCCACCCCGCCCAGTCTACTGTATGCTGCAAACCCTGCACAGATTGCCGCTCCAACTGATGTGTCCATGTGCAATTCGTGCCCTCCTTCTTCAAGTAGCTGTTTTGACAGTCAGCAGATTGACTTGACACAACGTGACACAGACAGACAGACAGTGACAGTCAACTTTGACAATATAGAAAGTGATCAGTTGTGTGGTGAAGATGGGAATGGAGGGAAGGAATGTGATAGTGATGACATGAGTGCAGAAGTAAGGGCAGAGGAAATGTGTGAGAGAGAAAAAGAGGATGGTGAGGAAGAAGTGAGTGTGTCTGGTTCTGAATGTGCGGAGAGTGAGGCAAAATATTCGGGTGAATTTATTGAGGGGCAGACATGTGAGGCCATAGAAACCATGAATGGCCATATTTTGAACAGCTTTAAAGAAATCAATGACCTGTTTAACAACAGAATGGATAATCTTTTGAGTAAGTTAGATCAAGTGACAACAACTTTCAAACCTGTTAGAAAAGAATTTGCTTGTAGAGATGTGTCATAGTCGGACCAATGATGACCGATGGACAGTCTGAAATTGTGTCATGACAGATGATGTTATCGTATAATTATCAGTATAATCATAAACAAATGACTAGAATCTGATGATAATTTGTATCACATGAGTAGATATTACTGATACTATTCAATTATTGCAAACCCATGTTGTGGATTTCCATGCCATGTTGTTCATCTGGGTTGTCATTGACACAATTGTCTTTGTGTTTTTTTGTTTCCAATTTATGTGTTGTGCCCAGTCCCCATCCCTCTGTCCCCTTGTGAATGGGCGTAATGCTTATCGCAAATAAACCATTGTCATTGTCATTGTCTCTCTCTCTCTCTCTCTCTCTCTCTCTCTCTCTCCTCTCTCTTCTCTCTCTCTCTCTCTCTCTCTCTCTCTCTCTCTCTCTCTCTCTCTCTTCTCTCACTTCCCACATCGGTTGGGGTGGGGTGTGTAGTGTCAGGTCTTCTCCTGTGCTTGTCACTCTGCAGGAGGTCTGCCTGCTGGCCTCAGCCCACACATTCCCACTTCACAGCAGCTCATTCCATACTTTTATGATAATAAAAGATGGAAAAGACGAGAGGGTTCAGAAAATACTCTCTGTTGAGATATTGTGGGTGAAGCACATTGTCTGCTAAGAACTGCTGAACACTGTGGACATGCAGGGTTTTGACGGCAAGTCGATCTATCACGAGCTGTTAAAATCTTGGGTCACATAAATTATATGAAAGGTCAAACTTTACAGATAGATTCTATGCTTAATATCACTATTGTTTTCATCATTACTGGTGTTTATCATCATCATCATCATCATCATCATCATCATCATCATCATCATCATCATCATCATCATCATCATCACCATCGTCACACTCCTCCTTCTCCTCCCCATCCTCCTCCTCTGTCTCATCTTTCTCCTCCTCCTCCTCCTTCTCCTCCTTCTCCTCACAGCTACAGCTGTTACCCGTGGAGCCCTGTGTCTGTGTCTAGATCATCCCCTCACATCCAGGAGACGGGGAAGGGATGAAGAAGACGTGGCCAAGATACAGACGATGTCCGCCATGAATTGACTGACCGAGTCCAGCAATGTCCTCCGCCATGAATTGACTGACCGTGTCCACCTCGGCTCTCCAGAGCTACGATACAGACACTGACCTTCCTCCTGTGTCAGAGCTACAATACAGACACTGCCTCCTGTGTCAGAGCTACAATACAGACACGCCTCCTGTGTCAGAACTACGATAAATATACTGCCACCTGTGTCAGAGCTACAATACAGACACTGCCTCCTGTGTCAGAGCTACAATACAGACACGCCTCCTGTGTCAGAACTACGATAAATATACTGCCACCTGTGTCAGAGCTACGATACAGACACTGCCACCTGTGTCAGAGCTACGATACAGACACTGCACTGCCTCCTGTGTCAGAGCTACGATACAGACACTGCCTCCTGTGTCAAAGCTACAATACAGACACTGCCACCTGTGTCAGAGCTACGATACAGACACTGCCACCTGTGTCAGAGCTACGATACAGACACTGCACTGCCTCCTGTGTCAGAGCTACGATACAGACACTGCACTGCCTCCTGTGTCAGAGCTACGATACAGACACTGCCACCTGTGTCAAAGCTACAATACAGACACTGCCTCCTGTGTCAAAGCTACAATACAGACACGCCTCCTGTGTCAGAACTACGATAAATATACTGCCACCTGTGTCAGAGCTACGATACAGACACTGCCACCTGTGTCAGAGCTACGATACAGACACTGCACTGCCTCCTGTGTCAGAGCTACGATACAGACACTGCCTCCTGTGTCAAAGCTACAATACAGACACGCCTCCTGTGTCAGAGCTACAATACAGACACGCCTCCTGTGTCAGAACTACGATAAATATACTGCCACCTGTGTCAGAGCTACGATACAGACACTGCCTTCTGTGTCAGAGCTACGATACAGACACTGCACTGCCTCCTGTGTCAGAGCTACGATACAGACACTGCCTCCTGTGTCAGAGCTACAATACAGACACGCCTCCTGTGTCAGAGCTACGATACAGACACTGCCTTCTGTGTCAGAGCTACGATACAGACACTGCACTGCACTGCCACGTGTGTCAGAGCTACGATACAGACACTGCCACGTGTGTCAGAGCTACGATACAGACACTGCCTTCTGTGTCAGAGCTACGATACAGACACTGCACTGCATTGCCACGTGTGTCAGAGCTATCATACAGACACTGCACTGTCTCCTGTGTCAGAGCTACGATACAGACACAACACTGCCACCTGTGTCAGAGCTACGATACAGACACTGCACTGTACTGCTTCCTGTGTTAGAGCTATGATACAGACACTGCCTTTTGTGTCAGAGCTACGATACAGACACTGCCTCTTGTGTCAGAGCTACAATACAAACACTGGCTCCTGTGTCAGAGCTACAATACAGACACTGCACTGCACTTCCACCTGTGTCAGAGCTCCCCTCAGTCTGCTTGTTGCAAGAGGAGAGCTGTTTCTTTCTGTGTCACAGAACCTCCTAGCAGACGAACGCCGTTGCCGAGTGGTTAAGACCGTTTGACTTCAAACCCATGCGTCATGAACTCGTGGGTTCGAATCTCGGCGGCGTCTAGTGGGGATTTTTTTTTTACGATTTTCCAGGTCAACTTGAAGTACAGACATACCAGTGCTTTAGTTCCCTTCGTGTATATTCATATGCAGAAGATCAAATATGCGTATTAAAGATCCTGTCACTCATGTCAGCGTTCGGTGGGTAAGGGCAACACGAACATACCCAGCATACACCCTGAAGTCTACAGAATCTTGACAGTGTTGAAGGCAGTAGAGAAAGGAAAGAAGAGGAAGAAGAAGAAGAGGAAGAAGAAGAAGAAGAAGAAGGAGGAGGAGGAGGAGGAGGAGGAGGAGGAGGAGGAGGAGGAGGAGAAGCAGGAGGAGGAGGAGAAGAAGAAGCAGGAGGAGGAGAAGAAGAGGAAGAAGGAGAAAAAGAAGTGTGGTAGAAATGTTTCTGTGTTTGCTGTATGTTTCAGTGGATGTCCTTGCACAAGTACAAGTAGTGGTGTTTTTCTCTATCGGATAAATCTTCTTGTACAAGTACATATGTAGTAGTACTTTTTTTTTCTCTTTTGGATAAATCTTCTTGTACAAGTACATTATGTAGTAGTGTTTTTTTTTTTCTCTTTTGGATAAATCTTCTTGTACAAGTACAATCACAGTGTTGTTCTTCTCTATCGGATAAATCTTCTTGTACAAGTGCACATGTAGTAGTGTTTTTTTTCTTTTGGATAAATCTTCTTGTACAATTGCATATGTAGCCTAGTAGAGTTTTTTTTTATCTTTTGGATAAATCTTGCACAAGTACAATCACAGTGTTGTTCTTCTCTTTTGGATAAATCTTCTTGTACAAGTACGACCACAGGGGTGTTTTTTCTTTTGGATAAGTCTTCTTCTACAGTACAATTGTAGCAGTTTTAAAAAAGTTTTTCCCATGTGAACATCTTGACGGATACCTTCGCACAAGAACTTTTGTCCCACTCACCTCGATGGTAAAAATATCAAGGTGGCATGTTTTTCTTTTTGACATGAACTGAGTGTCTGTGCGTGTCGCCCATGCCAGTGTTTTAGACAGTCTACCTGGGTAGGTACAGGTGTGGTGAGGGTGTCGGTGGGTGAGTGAGACTGGGATTGAGTCTGCTTGCTTGAGTCAATCTGTGATTGACTCTGCTTGCATGAGTGAGACTGGAATTGAGTCTGCTTGCATGAGTGAGTCTGTCATTGAGTCTGCTTGCTTGAGTGAGTCTGTCATTGAGTCTGCTTGCTTGAGTCTGTGTGCGATTGAGTCTGCTTGCTTGAGTGAGTCTGTCATTGAGTCTGCTTGCTTGAGTCTGTGTGCGATTGAGTCTGCTTGCTTGAGTGAGTCTGTCATTGAGTCTGCTTGCTTGAGTCTGTGTGCGATTGAGTCTGCTTGCTTGAGTGAGTCTGTCATTGAGTCTGCTTGCTTGAGTCTGTGTGCGATTGAGTCTGCTTGCTTGAGTGAGTCTGTCATTGAGTCTGCTTGCTTGAGTCTGTGTGCGATTGAGTCTGCTTACTTGAATGTTGCTGTTCTCCTTCTTGGCGTGTTGCTTTCATGACGTGTTGAACAGTACCTGACGGGACTAGCATGGTGTTTGTATTGTTCTTTACTGTGTGCAATAATTTCTAAAACTGTATGGGGGAGGGGGAGGGGGGTTATTGCCCGTCTGATTTGTGCAGTAAATCAGGCAACATCAGTTTGAATGTCGCTGTGTTTATTTATTTATTTCTGTGTTGGAATGAGATCAGTGTGTTCATGATTCTGTATTTTCTGGAATGTTTGGTGTTTTTTTTTCAAATAATCTCACCCCTTCCCCTTTTTTATGTTGTTGGTAACCATGGTTACACACATGGGCACTGGGTCAGTTCCTTCCCATAGGTGTTGATGTTGTTGGTTACCATGGTTACACACCTGGGTACTGGGTCAGTTCCTTCCCACAGGTGTTGATGTTTACACTGATTGTTCTCCTGTCTGAACAGCATTACCTGCCTGTTTTGATTATTCTGATTCTGGTTCACACAGTCCCTCCATCGGAAACTCGCTAACGACGACGACGATGGTGATGATGATGATGATGATGATGATGATGATGATGATGATGATGATGATGATGATGATGATAATAATAATAATAATAATGACCATGAACATGATAACAATGATAAAAAACAAATCATCATCATCAGCATCAGTATCATCATCAGCATCATCATCATCATCATCATCATCAGCATCATCATCATCTATAGAATTTAAATAGCACTTTGTCTTGATAGGACAAATCAAAGAGCTTACAACACAAAAGAAATATATATTACACAATGCAATACAAAACAACACAACACAATACAATGTACAACAAAACAATACAATACAGTAATACAATACAGTAATACAATACAATGTAAAACAACACTATACAATATTATAGAGTAATACAACACAATTCAATGCAAAACAGCGCAATACAATACATTGTACATAGGTCTTTTTTTTTCTTTCTCTAAAATCATCGGCGAATAAAGACAAGCGTGTGGTGTAAGAGAAACAACTGCTGCTAATTTGTGTACATTTAGTAAAGGTTTCATTACTTCCCTTAGTCTTGAAATTCCATCATGAATAATTGTGATTAATTGTGTGTGCGTTTTATTTTATTTGTATGCTTTTATATTGAGGATAATGAAATAAGCACTCATGTGCTTTCTTACAACCAGTCCCTGTGTGTATGCAGTTTTTGTAGATCTTGTCATCTGTTCCAACCGGCACACGATGGACTACTCTTACGAAAAGCGGAACAGGATTTAACGTGTGCGCAAGATGTTCTGCTTGCGTTCGCAAACGGGTGTGTGTGTGTGTGTGTGTGTGTGTGTGTGTGTGTGGTGTGTGTGTGTGTGTGTGTGTGTGTGTGTGTGCAGAAAAAACAAAAGTGCACAGAAGTGAAATAAATCTAAGGTCTGCGCTGCTCATATCTTCATAAATATTTCGTGTCTCTGTTTCTCTCTGTCTCTGCCTGTATCTGTCCCTGTCTCTTGCTGCCTTTGTCTGTTACTTTCTTTCTGCTTTGTTTTGATGTTTCTTCGCTCTTTGTCTTTTACCCTTGATAAGGCAAAGAAGAGGAATGCAAAGAAGAACTGCGAAGAAGAGGAATGCAAAGAAAAATCTAAAGAAGAAGAATTGCGAAGAACAAAAAAAAACAACAGCAAAAAACAAAGAAGAATAAATAAATAAAATAAAATAAATACATAGAATTTATATAGCGCTTTATCTTGCAAAAACAAATCAAAGCGATTGAAGAAAGAAAAAAGAGGAGGGGGAGAATGCAAAGAAGAAGAATGCAAAGAAGTAGGAGCTGCAAAGAATACAAAGAAGAAAAAGAATGCAAAGGAGAAGAAGAATGTAAAGGAAAAGAAGTAGAAGAAGAATATAAAGAAGAAGAATGTAAAGAAAAAGAATGCAAAGAAGAAGACGAAGAATTTCGAATAAGAAGAAGAAAAAGAAGAAGAATACAAAGAAGAAAAAGAATGCAAAGAAGAAGAAGAGGAGGAGGAGGAAGAAGAAGAAGAAGAAGAAGAAGAAGAAGAAGAAGAAGAAGAAGAAGAAGAAGAAGAAGAAGAAGAGTGTATGCAGCATTTCACTTGTCTCTGTATAGCACACAGTTAAGCGACTAAAGCAAACATAGGGATACAGATAAGAGAGACATGGACAGAGCAGATGAACACACACACACGCACGCACGCACGCACGCACGCACGCACGCACGCACACACACACCACACACACACACACACACACACACACACACACGGGAACTAGCTTGGACAAAGAGGCCCTGTACAGTATTTGCAGGTAAGCGGAAACGAGGGTGCCAAAACACTCCACGGCAGTAAAATTAATGTACACCCCTCACTCCCCATACAGGGCCCCAGCCTCTTCTCCCTCACCTTCCCTCCTTTCTTTCTTCCCTATGGTCCTGCGCTGGATTAAAAAATTCAAAAACACGAGAATTCGGTGGTTTTGTCATTGCTATTTTTGGCCTTGTCATTATTACTTGTGGTTTTATTGTTGTTGAGATGGCAAGGACAACGACGATAGTGATAATTTATAAGTATAAAAAATTAAAACTACTAGTACTCCTACTACTACTACTATTACGTCTGCTGCTGCTGCCACTAGCCTACTACTTCAACTGATGATGATGATGGTGTTAATAATTATCACCATTGTCATAACCATTCATATCACAATTTACTATCCTCCTCCTCCTAATTATTTCTATCATCATCATCATCATCATCATCATCATCATCATCATCATCAATCATCATCATCATCATCATCATCACCAACATCATCATCATAATCACCATTATATTAGTATTGCTATATTATCATCATTACTATTATCATTACATGATCATTGTTATTATCATTACAATGTGCACTACTACTACTACTACTACTACTACTACTACTACTACTACTACTACTACTACTACTACTACTACTACTACTACTACTACTACTACTACTACTGTAGTAGAAGCTGTTGTAGTAGCATCATTAGTGGTAGTAGTAGTAGCAGTGGTCATTCAGAGGAGACTATAAAATGAGGCCCCGTGTGCGAACGCACGCAGAACATCTTGCGTACACGTTAAAACCCTGTTTCGCCTTTGGGAAGAGCAGGCCACTGTGTGCCCTAGGAGCAGATGACAAAAATAACAACAACAAACCCCAGGGTGGCTCGGGACTATATATATATATACATATATATACCGTAACATCCCTAGCATACGCCCCCCCCCCCCCCCTGTGCACTGATTTAGGGCAAAATTGGGGGGTGGGCGTTTGCTAGGGACAGACCCCTTTGCACAAAGTAATTTTTGTGCTCAACCATGTAATTGAGTGAATACAAACCCCGAAAGCATGTATGTTAGGTTATGTGAGTAGAAGTGAAGGAAAATAGAAAAAAGGGACTCTGAGGCAAAGAAGGCCAACGAGTTCCATCGCTTTCCGTTGTAGGTTCTTGTTTCGCAATACCCTGCCATCAGATCTTTCATCTTCCAGATAATGCAGCACACCTTGGTCAACGTATTCAGATCTAACTGCTGGTCCTTTTGACAGTTTCCGTTTTTGTTTGTCTTTTCCGTACTGCTGTTCAAGTCTATTTCTGTTTTCACTCCCTTTCCTGATCCTCTTCCTATCCACAGAAAAATTCATGGGCACACTCCGAAACATTCCCACCTGCTTCGTTATCCAGATACTGGAGGGCCACCAATTTGAAAGATACAGTGTAAGACTGTCGCTTTGGCATTTTGCAAAAATGGCACAGAGAGATTCAAGAACCAACTACCGGCCATAAGGAAGCTCGTCAAAGTACTGGTACATCACTCACTCACTCACTCAGTCCCATGTCCCAAAGGACGTAGGGGGGACATGAGAGAAGACGCAACGGAGATCTTTTTCCATGCTTCACGGTCCTGTGTGGCTAGTAGGAGGCGTTGCAGGGGTTGGGCGGTCCAGTCTTTGATGTTGTCAACCCATGATTTCTTTTGGCGGCCTCTTCTTCTTTTGCCCTCGACTGTTCCTTGCAAGATGGTTTTTGCTAGGGTGTTGTGTCTTGTGGTGTGACCAAACCACATCAGCTTTCTCCTCTTTATGGTGGAGAGCAAAGGCTCTTGGGGGCCCACACGCTTTTTGATTTCCTCTTTCACATAGTTATTGGTCTTGTGTTCTTTGTATGATATTTTGAGGAGTCTTCTGTGGCACTTGTTCTCGAATGCTTGGATTCTTCTCTCTAACTCTGCTGTCAGAGTCCATGATTCACAGCCATATAGGAGGATAGATATTACGAGGGATTTGTAGAGGTGGTATTTGGTGCAGAAGCTGATGTTGTTGCTTCTGATGATCCTCTGAGTCTGACTAGAGCAGATGTTGCTGTTGCAATGCGAGCTTTCACTCATTGTTTGATGTGCCATCTTTTGTTAGGATGGAGCCTAAGTATTTGAATTGGCTCACCTCTTCCAATATTTCTCCATTCATCTTTATTTCCGTGCTGTCATTACTCGCGCTGTTGACCATGATCTTCGATTTCTCTGTACTGACCTCCATGCCGTATGCGCTCGCTCGGTCTGTTAGACTGTCTGTGAGGATTTGCAGTTCTTGTTTGCTGCTGCCCATGAGGTCAATGTCATCTGCAAATCTGAGGTTGCAAAGGGGTCTTCCACCAATGGAGATGGAGTGTGTGGTGGTTTTGCAGTGTCTCTGTCATGATGTTTTCGAGGAAGAGGTTGAAAAGTACAGGTGAGAGAAGGCAGCCCTGGCGGACTCCAACCGTGGTCTTGAAGAACTCGCCCACGTGGTTGTTCATGAAAACTGCACTTCTTGCATTCTCGTACAGAGCCTTGATGACTTCAATTAGGCAGTTGTCAATGTTGAAGTGCCTGAGTACTTGCCAGAGGCCGTCATGCCATACCCTGTCAAAGGCCTTTTTGAAGTCTATAAAATTGTGGTACAAGTCTTTTTGGTGTTGGAGATGCTTCTCTATCAGAATTCTCAGGTTGAAAATTTGTTCCATTGTGCTGCGTTTTGGTCTAAAGCCCGCTTGTTCTTCTGCCAGGAGTTTTTTCTGCTTGGTTTTTCAGTCTGTTGAGGACTACCTGCAGCATGATCTTGCTAGGATGGCTTATGAGACTGATGGTTCTGTAGTTCTGACATTGCTTGAGGTTTCCTTTCTTTGGCAGGGGTATTACAAGAGACTGTGTCCATTCTTTTGGCCATTCTTTGGTGTCGTGGATCTTCTGACAAAGATCTGTGAATCGCCTTGCTGTTTCATTCCCTCCATTTTTTATGAGTTCAGCTGGGATGTTATCGATTCCAGGGGACTTCCCCTTCTTCAATTGTTTAATAGCTGTGTCTACTTCACACCTTAGTATTGGTGGGTCTTTATCTTGGTGTTCAGGGGGTTTGTTGGAAACTATGTTGGTATCTGGGCGTAGTGGGTAGTTATACAATCCCTCACAGTATTCTGTCCAGCGCTGGAGGATGGCATTGTTTTCCGTTAAAAGATTTCCTTCTTTGTCTTCAATAACAGAGGCTTTAGGCTGTGTGGTTTTCGTTAGTGCTTTCAGAGTGTTGTAAGCTGTTTTGCTGTTTCCCTTGGCCATTCCATCTTCGATTTTGTTGCATTGTTCTTCTATCCACGCTTCTTTGGCTTCTCTCATCTTTTTCCTCACTTCTCTGTGGCTATCCATGTACTTGTTGTTGGCTTCTTGACTTGTGAACTTTTGCTTCTTAAGTTCTCTTCTTTTGTCGCAGAGGTCAAGAACCTCATTTGTCACCCAGGGTTGTTTCTTTGTTCTGCTTCTGCCTAATGTTTCTTCTGCTGCTGTCGTTAGCACTTCTTTGATGTTGTTGGCTAATGTGTTCACATCATTGTCAATGGCTGTGAGTGCGGCGAACTTTCCTCCAATGTTGGCTTGGAAGATCTCAACCACTGTTGGGTCTTTGAGTTTTTCCAGGTCGAATCTTATGCGTGGGCTTTTTGGCTGTTGTTTTGCTTTCAGTTTCAGCCTGATGGTGGTAAGTACAAGGTCGTGGTCACTGCCAATGTCAGCTCCTGGGAATGTTCTTGTATTTGCCTTGTTTATGCTGGATTTGAATCTTTGGGGTGACAGAATGTAGTCAATTTGATTATGAATCAGACCATTTGGTGAGTGCCAGGTTGATGTTCTAGATGGCTTGTGAGGGTGGAGTGTGTTAGCCAGAGTTAGTTTGTGCTTCTTTGCGAATTCCAGCAGCCGCTGTCCTCTGTCATTTGTTTCTCCCAGTCCAAAGGACTGGTACATCACTGACAAACAAAAGACGTCAGTGGAAAAAGTATAACGTAATTTTAAGTCACTTTGTTGGGGATGGGTGGGAGTGAGGAGAGGGGACAAAGAATAAGAGAAAAGGTAAAGAAGGGGAAAAAAGATGAATTTTAGAACAGTCTGCACAAATTCTAGTGAAAGTGAGCATAGTCTCTTTGAAAAAAGCAGGGTGGGCGTTTGCTAGGTAGCTACCCCTTTGCACAACTTTTGGCCCAAAGTGGGGGGTGGGCGTTTGCTAGATGGTGGGCTTATGCTAGGGATTTTACGGTATCTATCTATCTATATATATATATATATATATATATATATATATATAATATATATATATATATATATATATATATATATATATATATAATATATATAAAATTGAGAAAATATAGTGGAGAAAAATAAGTGCAGGTAACCAGTTACAGCTTCAATCTCATTATAAAACTGACGTTTTTCAAAGATTAAAAAAAAAAAACCCTCACTATCAGGTAAAAGTTTTTGAAGGCAGCATTTGGGGAATTGTTGAATAAGGACTATGCGTTGGGTCTGACCTGACTCGAGTTTCGGCTCCTAGTTGGGCACTCTTCAGAGGTCCCGGCAGTGATTGTAACCTCACTCGCCCTCTGTGGTAGAAGCAAGACACTTTTTAGAATTCAGAAGTGTCTGCTGCAGCCCTAAGAATAGACAAATATTCCTGTGGCCGACCACTACTGCCAGTAAAAGATGAAAATAGAAAGAGAAAATATGTTTGAAAAAAAATGTTATAAAAAAACTGAATATAGAAGAAAATACACACCTAGTGAATGTTTGTGCCTTATGTTCGGGGATCCTTTGTAAGAAAGGATGCAAGGGTGTGTGTGTGTGTGTGTGTGTGTGTGTGTGTGTGTGTGTGTGTGTGTGTGTGTGTGTGTGTATTCGAATTTGCTATTAAATTTTTCTAAAACTAGTAATTGTTGTTGATTGTTTGTGTGTTGTATCGGTCGAATGCAAGCGCTTTGAATTGTTTTTGCAAGATATAGCGCTATATAAATTCCATGTATTATTATTATTATTATTATTATTATTATTATTATTATTATTATTATAATAAGTAGTAGTAGTAGTAGTAGTAGTAGTAGTAGTAGTAGTAGTAGATCATAAAGTCCATACCCAGCTGATAGGCTAGTCCCAGCTGGATAACAATGATAACCCAAACATTACCAGTCACTTTCAGTGCTGGCACAGTACAGGCAGTAGAAGTTGAAGAAAGATGGCCTTTACTTGGATCTAAAAAAAATGCGATTCTGCACTTAACCAGTGATATAATTGAGAAAATACAGTGGAGAAAAACATTAGCAATTAACCAGTTACAACTTCAATCTCATCATAAAATTGATATTTTTCAAAGATTAAAAAAAAACCACACTCTGTAAGATAAAAGTATTCGAAGGTAGCATTTGGGTTAGTGCCGACTCCACTCCCTCCAAACGTTCTTCGGGTGAGACTATAAACCGAGGTCCCGTGTGCGAACGAACGCAGGACTAGACTTCTTGTGCACACAGTAATACATGTTCCGCTTTTCGGAAGAATAGGCCATTTTGTGCCTGTGGGAACGGATGACAAATTTGACAAAACTGCGTACAGACAGGCTTTGGATGTAAAAAAGCACGTGAGTGCTTATTCCAATGTCCTCAAAATAAAAGACTAAAGAGACAAACAAACAATTAAATAAACAAATAAATGAACAAATGAATTAATAAATAAATAAATGAATAAATAAATAAATGAATAAATATATAGTGCCTTTCTCGGTCTCCTTTCTTCAGAAGTTTGACCCTCAAAGACAACCATAGGAAAGAAAAACTGCACGAGGATGTGGAATTATTTACACGCCAACCCTTTGTGTCTCCAAGGGAGGTAATTGCTGTGTCATGAAGTGGAACGGTTCTGTTTCCCTGACTTCCGGTTTCTGCCATGACTGATAGGGGGCGCTTCAACGGGGGTGGGAAAATCCATACCGGCCGGCATTGATCAGGCAGTAGGCACAGCATCCACACCACAGCAACTACAGCAGCAACAACAGCAACTACAGCAGCAATTATTGCAGTAGCAGCAGCAACAACCGATTAATTAATAACAGCAAATAGTGAATCAAGACGTACTACTAGACACGCACACACGGACGCACGCACACACACGCACGCACGCACGCACGCACGAGATGAGACTATAAACTGAGGTCCCGTGTGTGAACGCACGCAGAACATCTTGCGCACACGTTAAATCCTGTTCTGCTTTTCGTAAGAGTAGGTTATCGTGTGCCGATGGTAACAGATGACATTTAAAAAACTGCATACACACGGGGACTGGATGTAAAAAAACACAAGAATGCTTATCCCATTATCCTCGATTATAAAAGAATTAAAGAAAAAAATACGCGCGCACACACACACACACACACACACACACACACACACACACACACACACACACACACACACACACACACACACACACACACACACACACACAGAACATCTTGCTCACACGTTAAATCCTGTTCCGCTTTTCCGAAGAGTGCCAGTCGGAACAGATGACCAAGTTTACACAACTGCATACACACAGGGACTGTATGTCAAAAAGCACGTGAGTGCTTATTCCACCACCCTCTATATGAATAAATAAATAAAATAAACACAGACACAGACACAGACACACACACACGCACGCACGCACGCACGCACACACGTACACGCCGACATTAAATCCCGTTCCGTCTGTCGGAAAAAAATATACCACTGGTCCCTAAAGAAACAGATGACAAAACAAAAACACACACACAATCACAAACAAAATCAATCACACACAAAATCACACACAAAATGCGCACACTCTGGTGTCGTGTTTCGACACCATCCCCGAAGTCGGACTGCAGCAACCTCCACGGCAGGCAAACAGTGGCATACAGAAAATCTCACCACGGTAAAGTTTGGAAACTCCAGCTGTGGAACTGAAAAAGAAAAGAAAAGTACAGAAAAGAAAAAA